>JAVJIF010012713.1:45000-109712 GCA_038442645.1 Agave tequilana | reverse complement strand
TTTTTTTGCTCTCTCTTAGACCTAGGTTACAAATTGAAGTGTAGATGAAATTTACCCCTTACATGAACTTATTATTACCCAAAGATTCGAGACTCAGTATTCATAGGTATCTTTAAATACATGATAACAAGGAATCAGTTGTAATTGACTACTACGAACTCTCAACACACTTTTCATTATAATGGTACTTGTAAATTTCCTTTGAAAGTAAAGTTTGCATCGCCATCTTATATCTCAACTACATTAGCATTGCATAACTTGGTTAAAATAGTCGACTGAGGTAATACTATCCACATAGAAAACCTTGCTTGAATACTGTGAAAAGCCAATGCAACTGGAAAGCTGAAAAGTAATGCGATTATGCGATAAGAAAGAATCAACCATGAAAAATTTGTAAATAACTAGAAATATCACTTACCCAAAGGATGTGGCAGGTACATGCACGGAGAGGGAGTAGGAGGGCATATGACACTGGATGAATTGCATGTCTAGAAAGGCAACTAGAGAACTGGATGTTCTACACGCTCAGCAAAGGTTAAAGAGGCTTTTTATTGCTTCCTATTTTTCAGTCCCAATAACAAAACTTTACAAAAGACCTCGCATGTGGCTTCAGTTGGTTTCCTACGTTGCAGATGCGAATCATGTTTCAGGAGATCCAACAGCTACAAAACAAGGTTAGCTACAAATCATGTAGTTATTTATCTGAACAGTAAACACTTATTTTTCACTTGAACTCTATAGCAGTTTCATGTCTTGATTATTTCTAAACCATCTGCTTCGTTTGAGCAGGAGGCATACTGAAGGCTGCCAATGAACTCCTTCAGGAAAAGGCAAGTAACTCATACTACGTAGCGAGTATCAGGTGAAAGGTACTTTACTGATATTTTCTTGCTCATTAGCGCAGATTGTAGAACAGAACGGCGTTTTTGATGCGGCCCCACTGACGGTAGATCAGACTGGGCTTCTTAATCTAGCCCCTCAAATGGTTGCTGACATTCAATACCCACTAACCATACAGAATGACATAATTCCAAATTTAGGAGCTCTGTATGACAGTAGCTTCTACTGATGATAATAAAGCGTGAAGGCATCTGTGAATGGCTGTGTATCCTAAGAATCAGTATGTACAAATTGTGATCCTAAGTGATCAGAAACCTTTAAGCTGTGGAATTTTGTGTTTGCGTTTGCCATGCACTGGAGAAGAGGTTTAATGTTTTACTTTATTGTCTATTATCCACTTTAGAGTTTTAATGTGAAAATTGCTACTATAGAAGTATTTCTAGTTAATTCGTGTCTTACATGGTGCTTGCTTTAATGCAATCATAAAGCCCATACCTTTACACTTCATTTAGACAATTTTCAACAGAGCAAGCTTCATATGGTTGCTCCTCCGTAACCATGAATCAAAGTCGCAGTCTTGGCCGCCGACTCAGAGGGTAATGAGACGCATCGGTCACGGCATCCCGGATCGATCTCGGGCGATACGTGCAAAATGCTACATAGATAGCTCAAAAAAATATGAAAAAATCACAACAAATCTTAAAAAATAATAGACATGAATATTTATGTATCATATGTATAAAACATATGTGTGTGTGTAGAGAGAGAGAGAGAGAGAGAGAGACCATGCAAGCAACAAGCAAGTCCCATTGTGAATATTGTGTGTCACCATGTGAATCTCAACATCACCAAGGCCAGAGAGGAAAAAATTAAACCAAAACAAAAATCGAGTGAGAAAGGAAAGAGAGAGACAGATAGAGGTTAAGAGACATCTCTCTGATTCCCCCCCCCCCCCCAAAAAAAAAAAAAAAAAAAAAAAAAAAAAAGGAAGGGATGGAGAGAGAAAGACAGAGAGAGAAAAAAAAAAAGGAAGGGATGGAGAGAGAAAGACAGAGAGAGATCGGAGGGGGGGGGGGGGGGAGGGAGGGGGGAGAGAGAGAGAGAGAGAGAGAGAGAGAGAGAGAGAGAGAGAGAGTTTTCGGAGGGAGGGGGGAGAGAGAAAGAGAGATCGGATGAAGGGAGAGAGACAGAGAGATAGATCGGAGAGAGAGGGACAGAGAGGCTAACCTGAAACTGGAGGTAGGCCGGTGCCGCCAAAAGGGCGGGCGAACGGTGACGTCGAGTGGGCAGGCAAACGAGATAGGCCGATCCAGTTTCTTTTTGTTTCTTTTACGCACGGTCAACTCGGGGCAGACTCGACCTTGACTCGATAGACTCGGTCGAGTCAACCCGCATCGTATCGAGACTCGGCCGAGTCAAGGCCAAGTCGGCCACAAGTCGGTCAAAACTCGGGGCCAAGACCGGATCCCGTCACGTTCTTATCACGGAGCCCACCGCTTTGAAGACGACTCGGGCGAGCCTTTGACCCTCTCCGTAACCATGTCATACTAGCAACAAATTAAGCAACCATAATTCCCCAACTCATAAACAATAGCTTTGTTTTTTGTCAAGGTCCACCGTATGCCTATAGTAGCTTCAACCCCATGCAGTCAAACATAAATTGAAGTCAATTATACACAGATTCGGTCAACCATCATATAAATCCTACAAGCAACATAAGAAGAAAAAATTGCTACCTATTGCCTGGGTAAGTTACATGATTGTAATTTACTTATGTAAAGATATCCCTTGCCAACGACCAGAGATGATCCTGATAATGGTATCCTCTCTGACTGCTGAGCTACTCTGCCACGGTATAGAGCTTCCTTTCTGCTTCAACTAATCACTTCAAGCCCTTAAAAAGCTACCTTGAAAAGTTGGACCTCATCCTAACATGAGAGTAACTTTACCATTCAAGAATTATCATTCAAGAACTCTCTCTCTCTCTCTCTCTCGTGCAATCTCCAATCAGATTGTATAGGATCAAACTCTACAGCCTCGCCAAATGTCAAAATGAACATCTTTGACAATCCATCTTGAGTCAGGTAGGCACTCAATATACCAAACAAAAGGTGAATTAAGAATCATGTACACACGTGGTAACACCACCTCCTTCTCTTCTGGTCATAAATCTATATCAAAAGTATTATTTTCTTCAGTAAACAAATGAGAAGAAAGAAGGCTCTTCATAAAGAGCACATCCAATTGCAGATGCAACATGCATTAGATAGTCAAAATAACACCCACCGTTAAATTTTCATTGTCACATGACACAACACTTCATATACTATTCCCGTTCATTAAGGAGAAAGTACAGCAACAAAAATATTTGACTGCCAAAGAAGTACATGAGCCAATTGAGAGCACTTTCAACAGAGCATACTCGATTACAATAACAAGGAAACAAGCAGTTGACGTAGAAAAGTCACTCCCACAGAGACGTTTGTGAAAAAAATATATGGTTTAATGGGCATGTGATTTTATGGAACTTAACTAACAGATGGGACACTTCGCTATCGATGAGCGCTCTTGATGACTCGCCGGATCCATATCCAAAGGCCTTCCAGGCTAAGTGAATTTCAGCCTCACCAGGCATCAATCGATTATTGGCGATTTCCTGCCACAGATTTGAACTTCTTTTTAGGCATTAATCACATGAAAATGAAGTGTACCATCAGTATTATCTAAATAACTGAATCGGCATGATTCAGAGTCAGTGTCAATAGAAAGTGAGGTGAAGGGGGAAAAAACATGAAAAGAGAAAAGATTGCAGCCCTATTCTTTGATCCAGTACCCGCGTGTGCAGGAATATCTTACTGATATAGCCTATTTTCCGTACTAATGTTTTTGCTCATATTTTCTTCATGTAACTAAACTAGGGAAACACAATTTTAGTCATCTCCATTTTTCAGAAAACCATAGCCTAAAACATGGTCCGAACCAAATAAAATGAGGAAATAAAGATTTTATCCAATTCCATTATGAACTGTATCCACATGCAAAAGAAGCAAAAGTAAAGATCCCAGTGACCCAATGGAACCAGGATGGTAAGTTGATAACCCAAAACTAAAAGATAATGGAAACAAGATGAACACAAATATAAAACACAGAAACATGCCCTTTGCAAGCAACCTTTTCTTGTGAGTGGGAGAGAGGGTAGAAAGTTATGCAGACATCCCAAAGCAAAGGGAGACAACTGACCTTGAGTTTTATCCTCCCACCAGTACAGAAACCTAAGATTAGCACCCTGCTTATCAATCTTATATAGCTGGTTCCAGTGTTCAGCGACTTCAGACCCGAAAATGCCACCACAGAGAGCTCCAAATCCGGTAGCTAGAACGAAACCTGCAGCAGCCCCACGCAATTATAGGACAAACAAAGAATCCAAGAAAAAGAACAAACTATTTCAACAGATAATAACGAAATGACTATGTTTAAATTCCTATCGATAAGGATATGACATAAAAGTATGGTCTGGCCCACCAAATAATAACTGATTATCTTTGCATTGCTTTTGACTGAGTCCTGTGATAGGGAATTTATACTTGATAATTGATTAAGATTTGAGGATTTGACATTAAAGTGATGGTCTAGCCAGTAGCACTAAGGGAACTTTCCTATTTTCTGTCTTCCTACACTTGGGAAAATATAGGTGAAACAGACTGCCATCTTTTCTATAACCATGACATCTAAATACATAAAGATCGACGATAGAAGAGATCAGAAAATTACATATGCTGCCAGATGAAGTGACTAAAACCTGATTGAAATGATATAACATTTCTTAAAAAAATGATGGCCAAAAGGTAAATAACTTCAGAGTTTTGTTTCTGAATCAAGGAAAACCGGGTGAAAGCTGAAAACTAAGACAACATCAAGGAAAACTGTAACTTTTAATTACACAAAGATCATGGATTGTAGAGATCAGAAAATTACAGGTGTTGTCAGATGAAGCAGTTACAACCTGATTGAGATGGTATAACTTTTTTTTTCCTTTGAAAAAATGATGGCCAAAAGGTAACTCATGTTCTGTAATGAGATGACTAATAAAACAACTCATGTTCTTTAACACAAAGAGAATTTTTTGTGCACAATGTAACAACGACAAATCTATCAGCCATTTAGTTTGCAAGTGTACGAGGCATGGGCATTTGGAGTTGCTGCAAGAGATGGGATTGAGTTTGTATAGAGTTAACACTTATGGAACATGAAGAAGTTAAGAAAGCATTTTGGAATACAATTGAATATTTGATGATATAATGTATACCATTGATCTCCCATTAACACATGATGAAGATTTAGCATTTTTAAGTTAGCAGGCTTCCGCTGTAAATAGAACCTTCAAGTGAAGGAAGACAGCCGTGTTATTAGAAGAACACAATATTACTAAAGGTAATTCTCCAAGAGATGTCAGGATAACTATTATTTATATCATTTTGAAGATCCCGCAATAGGCGATAGGCTGTCCAACCCAAAAAAAACTATGGGGTAAAGCTACAAATAGTCTGATCAAAATTCAACTCCATCATCTTCTTTTTTTTATTTCCACAAACATGGATATCCATATATGTACAAGTGTGGCTATCCCACATTGACGTTTTGAAATATTAATATAAAAAAAGGTTGTGTTTTGTTATTCTTTTAAAACATAGATACAAGTTTAGATATTGTTTAACTATCCAAAATATTCAAATAACATCCGAATGCAATGAGCATGTTGTGTTCGATATAGATCGATGCCGGCATTATATTATGTACTATATTGATCAATCACAAGTCAAACTAGTAATTATAAATTATTGGTAGTTCAATGCAAGAGGAGCTAAAATTAACAGCCATACTCATTTTCTCTCCCCAATTTTTTGGACATAACCATTAATATCCAACTAGTATCCGCATTCAATCAGCAATTCCATTTGTTTTCACTAGATATGGATTTTAAGTTCAACATTCAAAGAATATCCCATATCCATATCAGTATCCCATATCCAGTAAATTAAAAAAAAAAAAAGCTAATGCCTATACCCGCTCTATTTACATCCCTATTATGGAGAGGCCAAAATTCAATATACTAAACCACTTTAGCTGTAGACTATGGAGAACTTGCCTTGTATTAGTTTATGAGTTGAAAAATATTTCTACTTTCTAAACTATTCAACAATCTCATTATCTTTCAACTACAGTACCAGTTGGAAATTAATCATATAGCTGGAGGCAAGGAGGCATTAACACTTCAAATTGAGTCCTGAATTCTCGTCCAACATATATCAGACACAAGCACTGCACCAACACCCATCGTATAGACCAGAGCTAATATCAATTTCAAACGAACAAAAGATCGTACATCGGAACCATGTTGGTTTTATAATAAATTCTAAAATTGCATGTCAAACACAAACTAGAGCCTTTTCTAGCTTAAATAAACAAAAAAAAGACGTTTCACATAGGTTAGACACTATTTTAACACAAGCTAAACACATCTGCGAAGGACATCATCAGCTTGTCCTCGGTCAGGTATCAGATTGGATTTTTGAGATCTTTCCTTGGTTTTAAATTAGAATCAACAAATATTAATTATTAAAGATATAATTTCACTATTAGTCAGTAGGTCATTAGATGTGTTTTGTGTGAGCGTGCATGCATGTAATTATATGTATTTATATTATATATAACATGAGATATGGCTTATGGTACAGGAAATTTCTACACGACTGCTTATTAAACAATATGTTGATCTGCCATTGGGATGATTCACACCATAATCATAATCTACTTGATCCTAGGGGGTTGTGGTTGAAAAATCATAAAGTCTATGATCATTTGCTCATCCACCAAGTGGGTGTAAATTGAATGGTTTCTACATAGATACATATACATGTGTGTATGTGTCTTAATACAGATACATGTATGGAGATAGACTTGGCTCCTTCGGGAAGGATTTGGAGCCAAAATCTTCCCATCCAAATTCAATGTTAGGCATTTCAAACGAAAAATACATTTCGCTAAAGTTGATCTATATCATTTAAAGGGAATAAAAATAAAAAATTAATTATTTTAAAGTTTGTTTGGTCATGCATCTATAGGTACAAAATGGACAGTAGAAACTAGCACATTGTTTAGATCTATGATTTTTTGCATACAAATTCTCATTCCAATCATTTAAGCATGATCTACACACTTGAAAACTCTTATTCACCAATATTTGTTAGATTCAAAATATTTTACACTGTTAAACAAAGTAACTTGCTATATAAACTGTTCATTTTGTACCCGCTTGATAGATAAGCAACAAAACTTGAAGGCACATGATTTTTTATTTATAGACCTTGTAAATGATGTAGATTTACTTGAACGGGATGGATCTTAAACTTGGTTTTCCTAACATCGAATTTGGACGGAAGGATTTGGCTCCAAATCCTTCCCGAAAGAGCCAAATCTATCCATGTATGTATGTACATATATTAGAATATATGTAAATGTGTGTGCATGTGTATATGAGTATATATACGAAGAGAGACTTGGTTACTTCCGGAAGGATTCAGAGTCCAACCTTCCTATTCAAATTCTGTATTTGTCAATTCAAATGGACAATCGACTCAGGTGAAGTTGATCTACTTCATTTGAAATGTATAAATCAAAAATCAAGGTTTTCCCTATAAATAAAATGGGCATAAAATGGCAGGCTATAAATTGAGTTGTTTAGTTTAACGTTCTAGCATGTTTAAAGAGTTAATAAAAAATGGTGTGTAAGATTGTTTAAGCATGTAGATCATGTTCAAATGGTTGGATCAAGAAATTGCATGTCCTAAGTCAAAGATCAAAGCAATATGCTACTTTTGGCCTTTAATTTTATGCCTAATTGATGATGCATGGGCAAAAAAACCTTTGAAACTCTTGACTTTGATTTTTAGGCACTTCAAATAATACCGATAAACTTTAAAATAGCATATTTTCCATTTGAATGGACTAGCATTAAAGCCGAATGGGAAGAATTATGCTCTGAATCCTTTTGAAAGTATGTTCATAAGAAGCATGCACGTGTTCATACATGCATGTATCTATGGTTTTATCTCTTCAGATCACTGTGAACCAATTAAGTATTTGTCATATCCCCATGTCTGTGTCATATCATATCCATGTCTTGTGTCAATGTCCATGCTTCTTAGGAGGAAGTTTAAGCTTGTAGTAGTGTCTAAGTAATCAAGAAGATATCTAATTCCTTAATAACAAGTAAGAATACTCCAAAATGAAAATCCAAGGATTTTCCCTAACGGCAAAGAGGAAAATCTTCTATCTTCTCCATAAACTTTTGCTATGTTGAAGTGCTTATTACCTCACAAAATAGAGATGATGAGTTCCCGCCTCTGACCAAAAGTTCCAAAATCTATTCCAAATAGCCACAAACGATCTTTTCATATTTAATATATAAAGATAGTGGAATTACTAAAAAAGGTTAAGAAAATGATAATTGTGTGACATCAATACAAAGATGGGAAAATGTGAAATGCCAAACCGATAACAAAAATTCTTAAAATTGATAATTGTGTGGTATGCAAAAAACTTGTTGAGTGGAGTCTTCAAGTAGATCGATAACAAACCTCATGCAATCATCAATTCCCATATAGACGAGCTAAGATTCTTACCAATAGACATTAGAAAACCAGATATTCTTGATACAATTGACTGATTAAAAGTTTTAATAATCAGTCAAGCATGCCAAGGGCTCGATCACTCCAAATCACCAAAATCCATTACTTTCTAGTCAATTATAGTTCTTTTAATTTCAAACAAACACCATTAATGCTTTAAAATGTTGGCTTAGATGCATTTTACTAAGAAATACATAGGCGCAAAGACAAGTTATAAACAAATTAACCAAGACATCATCCCATGAAATGTAAGGTTCAACCCGAAATGAAGCATCAATCACTTGCAGGCGGCCCTATGAGGCTGGAAAACGCGAAACAACTACCAAGCCACTCCTCCGGTTTTAGATATATGCTGAGCACAATGATTAGTTGATCAATTCTAAAGAACATGAATGAAATTGTTATTAGTTTAGCAGAAAAACCAAAACATGCAGAATGCACGAGTGATAAAGTTCAAATAAAATCAACAATATGAACTTTAATTGCAATTTTCGGTAATCATGTTTCATTATAAGCAAGAACAGAACAGCTATATACCGTGCGGGCTTTTGGAATATTTCCAGGAATTCCTCCTAAATGTGCTGCACCAAGAACGGCGCCAGCCGCTGCAAACTTTCTCGATTCCTTATGGCCTTCAACTGAAGGGGAAAAATAAAATAAGTTACAATAAAAATTACTCAAATCTTCGATGGAATTAAAAAAGTAATGAAATTTACCACAAAATCAAAGTAAACGAAACAGAAACAGGAACAATCCCTAATTTTTAAAGCCGTCTGGATCGATCAAAAACCCTAACTGACTGATTGATTCGAGATTGAAACAAACAAGAGAAGGGAATAGATGCGATCGGATAGAGACCTGAGGG
Organism: Agave tequilana; assembly: GCA_038442645.1. Taxonomy (NCBI): domain Eukaryota; kingdom Viridiplantae; phylum Streptophyta; class Magnoliopsida; order Asparagales; family Asparagaceae; genus Agave; species Agave tequilana. The sequence continues at coordinate 100,319 of JAVJIF010012713.1, read as the reverse complement.
CCGTAGATCGGATCGGAGGCGATGAACTCCTCCACATCAGCGTCGGTCCATTTGGGGAGCGGCTCTCTGCGCCCAAGCGTCTTCTTGTAGTAATCCAAAAAGGCGAAGTTGCTCTTCCAGTGATCTTTCACGTCTTCGAAGTGCCTTTTCAGAAACCCGAGAAAATCTGAGCTCTCCGCCATTGCTCTCTCTCTCTCCGCTCTCCCCCCTTTTCGTGCTCGTAGGAAGAACGATCGCTTTCTCGATCAATTACCAGATGGCTGTGGACCTGTGGTATTTTAAACCTTCGGCGTAGTTTAAGAAATTATGGGCCAGCCCGAGAAGTGCAAGTGGGTCGGGTAAATCCGGATCCGATCCAAAGTGCCTCTCACTTGATGACTTGAAGTTCCGAACAATGTCAAAAGTTTGGACCCAATGGGTAAAGATACTAAGGTGTGTATCTATACTCACTGCACCTGAAAAAGCACTAACAGTATTTTCACCAAGAGCAATTTAGACCGTTAGATTATCGTAATGAATCATCACTTTTGATTGAGAAAAATAGAACCTCAGTTGAAAAAGGATTCCAAATTATAATAGAATTGATGTATTGGTCATTGTTATAGAAAATTCTCATCATTAATTCATAAAAAATTCTTAATTAAAAAGAAGAGGATTTCGCTACAGCCCACTATGTCAAATTGTAATTAGGAAAAAAAATTCAGCTTCATAATTTTATTCGCTTCAGCCACCTCCTTTTTAAAACAAACCGTGTGCGCCCACGTGTCAAATGCAGAGGCGCAACTCAGCGGCAAAAGACGCAAATAATCTGCAGTAATCGCTTCAAAAAAAACGTACTGCTTCAAAAATGTGAACTGCTGGTATATAGAGGATTACGACCATAATCGCAGTTCTCGCAAAAATACCCTATTTCTGAGGACTGCGATCATGATCGCAGTCCTCACAAAAATGCCTTATTTTTAGTCTTTATAGGACTGCGACCATGATCGCAGTTCTCATTATTAGGACATGTTCTGAGACTTTATAGAACAGCGACCATGATTGTAATCCTCACAAAATGTCTTATTTTTTAGCATTTATTAGGACTGCATCTATGATCGCAATCCTTATAAAATATAATTTTTCAGCCTAATTAGGATTGCGACAATGGTCGCAGTCCTTACAAAATGCCCTAATTTTCAATTAATAAAGGACTGCAACTATAGTCGTAGTCCTCACATAGGACTGCGATCATGAGTCGCAGCCCTCATATCAGCATCGCCATCTGCGATCATGAGTCGCAACCCTCATATCAGCATCGCCATCATCAGTAAATTCCCATTTATCGAAATCAAATGATTTTCAATTTTTTCAGATCTAAATACCACATCGATCACAAACATAAACAAAACTCATCGCGAGCACGAGTAAATAAGATCTGCAAAAGGTCGATCCAAAAAAGTTGGTCTAGGGGTTCTGCCCCCTGAGAGCCCCGGGAGGGGCTCCTCGTCCCCTTCCAATCCCCACGGTGACCTGACCGTGCAAGTCAAGTTAAATGTCTTTACTTCCTTCAGGGGAACAGCTTCCACCTATTTAGAGAAGTAATTCGTTATGGCCAAGATGAAGCGGTGTCCTTTGGATGTTGGAGAGCTGATAGGTCCGATAACATCCATTCCCACATCTCGATTGGCCATGAAAAGGGTTGGATGAAGATGTCCTGGTGCTTGATGGACAAAGTCACCGTGAATCTGACAGGCATGACATCGCTTAACATAAGCGATGGCGTCAGGGATCATCTTCGGCCAATAATAGCTATGTCTTCTAAACCGGTCTCCAAGCTTAGGTCTGGGTAGGTGAGCTCCACACATACTACCATGAGCTTCTTTGAGTGACTTCTATGCCTCTTTATGTGAAAAGTATTGGAATAAAATTCTATCATACGATTGGCGATACAATGTTCGCATGATTGCATTGTAATAGAACCGAGGAGCTTTCCTTCTGATGGTGGCTGCCTTTTTTGGGTCATCAGGCAATATGCCATATAAGATAAAGTCGATGTAAGGGAATCTCCAATCCCTAGGTTCGAGACTTGTCGAAGTCTCACGAACCTCTTTTACTTGAATGTCTCTTCTTAGAGTTTTACTATCTTCAAGGACGAATTTGCTACATTACAATTCACGACTGTAGACAAGTACTCTCTGTGTGGCTCCAACTGGAAGGGCCAAAGAAGCAGCGAGAGATGCCAGTGCGTCTGCATGTGCATTTTGTTAACGCGGTACATGATCAACGTAGAAATTTTCAAACTTCTCTGCCATAACAACGGTCGTGTTGTGATAAGGCACCAAGTCTTCATGTCAGACTTCATACTCCCTGCGAACCTGGTTAACGATAAGTTTGAATCACCGTATTCTTTGAGATTTTTGACTCCAATCTCTTAAGCAAGTTACATCATGATTAAGAGAGCGTTGTATTCTAAGACATTATTGGAACACGGCTCAGTTAACGAGAATGCACGAGAGATAACATAATTATGTGGGGAGATAAGCACTACCACAAACCTGCGACGATATTTCCCTCAGGGTTCGTCCTTGACGCTCCGTCGAAGAATAGTTGCCATACTTGCTCTTCTGAGGAGGCGTCGATAATGTTATCTTCTGCAGTCTCATCTGAAAGATCGTCATAAAGTTTCAAATTTCCTCGAATTGGATGATCGTGTAGGAGTCTGCCACAGCTTGACGTTTGATCGCCTTTGTGAAATGAATTGCATCTCATATTGTGAGAGCAATATAGCCCATTTTGCTAGTTTGTAATTCAGTGAAGATGGTGTTATCATGAGCAATCGCAAAGAATTAAATCTGGAGATGACTTAAATGCGTTGCCTCATGAGGTAGTGTCACATCTTCTGGACAGCGAAGACTAATGCTAAGCATTCCTTTTCGATTGAGTTGTAACGGTACTCTGCCCCAATTATTGTTCTACTTAAAAGTAGATCGCCTACTCGTGGTTTTGATTATTATTTTGAGCTAGTAAAACTCTCAAGGAATGATCTATCGCTCGAACATATAGAAGGAAAAGTTTTCCTGATACTGGAGCTACCGGAACGGGCAAATGTGTGAGATACTCCTCGATCTCCTCGAACGCTTCTTGACAAGCATTGTCCCAAATGGATGAGACTCCCTTCTTCATTAATTTAGTGAAGGGTTGGCATCGTCTCGAGAGATTCAATATAAATCTCTGGATGTACGCCAGTCGTCCCTGTAAACCTCTGAATTCTTTGAGATTTCTCAAATGTTGCATCTCTTGGACGGCACGGATTTTCTCTGGATTCAGGTGAATTCCTTTGGATGTAACAACAAATCTAAAGAATTTGCCACTGGCTACCCCCAGGAAGGACTTGGTTGGTTCATCTTCAACTAGTGAGCCTGCATGATGTCGAACACTCTCTTCAGCTCTACGAGGTGATCTCCTTTGTCACGACTTATCACGATAATATCATCGACATAGAATTCTACAGTCTTGCGTGTATGCTCATGGAAGATCGCATTCATGGCATATTGATATGTCACACCAACGTTCTTCAAGTCAAAGGGCATTATTGTGTAGTTGTATACTCCCAAAGGCGTCCTAAAAGATGTGTGCTTTCATCTTCAGGTTACATCTTTATTTGATTATACCCTGAGAAGCCATCCATGAAAAATATCCTCTCAAAATCGCACGTATTGTCGATCATGACTTCCGTGATCGGGAGAGGGAATTCATCTTCAGGACAAGCGGGCATTTAGATCGCGAAAGTCGATGCAAATCCAAATCTTTTCATTCTTTTTGGGAACGGGTATTATATTAGCCACCCAATCCGGATGTTGCTCTTCCCTGATGAAATCAGAGTCTATGAGCTTTTTGACCTCTGATTCGGTTGCTTCCATGATCTCGGGATGGAACCATCGTTGTTGTTGTTTGACTGGTTTGGCGTCAGTTTTGATGTTGAGACAATGCATAGCAATCTGGGGATCGAGCCCAGGCATGTCCTAAAAATTCCAAACGAAAACATCTATATACTCTCATATGAGCTATATTAGGTCTTCTTTATCAGAAGATGACAAGCTCTCGCTTATGAAAATCAGCTTGGGGTTAGCCTTATCTCCAAGATTTATCTGAGTATCCTCAGTGGGTGGTCCGCGTTGTTCAAAGCACGTATCTTAAAGAGTATTTAAGTGTTTAATCTATGGATCAGAGTCCAGCTGGATTAATTCTTCAGATTTAAAAGTATCTTCTTCATCATCTTTCAAGTGGCAGGTCGATACCATGTTCATTGAGAGACTTTCGAAGATATTATCGACGCTGACATCTGAGTCCCACGATGACGTTGCTGATGAGATATCGTGATAGACCTCTTTTTCAGATTCAGGATCTGATGAGACTGGTGTAGTTACATAATCGAGTCCTCTCAGGTCTTATGGTAGTAATCTGGGTCTTTGCCTTTTGGTACAAATGAACGAAGTAGTGCTCGTTTTTCTTTGCCCAAATTAAGGCATGATTCCTTAGTAAAATTATACCCATTCTTTCCATTATGTGAAGTAACTTTTGTCCATAATGGAAGAATTATGGAGACTCAGAATTACCCCCTGCGGGCTCTATTTCGATCCGCCCGAATAGAATTGGCTTTTGACCCTTTCGCTTGACTGGTACTTCAAAGAAGACCTGGTGTGTGCTTTCAATCTTTTCGCGTATCAGGAGGGATGACTTTATTGGTACACGCAATGATGTCAAGGCATTCATTACTGACCAAGGACCACTAGTTACGTCAGTGCTAGTGTCTGACAGTACATAATCCGAAGCAAATACAGAAAAGTAAGCCAAATCTAAATCTTCACTGATGAACCACTCACTTTCAACATTAGCGGTGGTATCAAAATCGAGCTTATCAATGTTCATTACAAGAGGATTTATTTCTCGGAGACATTCTTCTTCTGCCTCCCTATCTGCTTCATTGCTAGAGTCAGTTTATTCAGGGTGTGAATTCTCATAAACCTCAAGAGAATCCTGATAAAGAAAGGAATTAGTAAAATAATTCTCAACTCTTTTGAATGGATTTCTTTCGGCAATCAATGTTCTCACTTTTTCATCTTCACCAACATATTTCATTACTTGCTGAAGAGTGGATGGGACGGTGACGTTGCGGTGAATCCAAGTTCGTCCAAGCAGCAAATTGTATGAAGTCTTAGCATCAATGGCATAACATGTCACCTTAGATTTTAGGTCTCCAATTTGACACCTGAGCTTGATTTTTCCCATCGGGTGCGTACCATTGGTCTTGAATCCATATATGGTCATCTAAGTAGCACTTAGCGGTGGTAGGTGGGGATTCTCAAGTGTTGCATGACCCTGTAGGGCATAATGCTCAACGCGAATACTGGATCAACTTGAATGCAACTCACTTCAGATGTACCATGTGTAATGCAGGGGTCTATCATGTCTCTTTAACTTGCATGTCTTCCAGAGTGAAGGTGATGTAGGCAAACTGCTTCGAGGTATGGTGGTAATGGTTGCCATCTTCCTCTTCACATATAGCAGAAATCTGGGTCGCGAAAACCTCTGCATCTGCTAATGCTTCTCTTAAAGTATCCCTTGTGGACCTGAAAAGCCTTAGGAGCTTATAGAGAATGATTCGAGTAGGAATATTGACAAGTTGAGCCAAGACATCAAAACGGAAGGGAGTTGATGGTCCCGCACTGCTTTTCGAAAAAGCTTTGATATACCGAAGCTCTTTCTGTTTTTTCATGGATGACCTCATAGACTGCTCGATTACCTCCTCAGCTGGTTGTGAGGAGTTTACTATGACTCGCCGTACTGTTTGCTAGATCGAGTCTTTAATGTGAGAGGTGTGCCTGTGTCAGCGGTAAAGGCGAACTCCTCGTCTAACCAAGCTAGCAAGGAAGGTGACATCTTCCTTAGTTTCTCTTATAGAGATACTCACCACATTGTTGGAGGATGCTTTGATCTTGCTTTTGGACTTCCTGTTTGTGAAGTCGTCCACTGATTGCTAAAATAAAAGAACAATCAAAGAGTTAAGAATTTACCGTGTAGCTTGTGGCTAACGGGTCGTATCCACGAGGAGGAATGCGATGGAAGCTTTTCGGTGATTCGTTTAAAAACAAAGAATTGTGTTCGTTTTTTAGTTGAAAAGAGAATGGAAAGAAGGAGATGATTAAAAGAGAAATTGTAACTTTTAGAGAAGGCTTTGGGGAAGGTGATTTAAAAAGCTCGAAGATTGTTTTGTTGATTATAATAAGGAAGAAAATCTGGGCTCACTATCTCACTACTCAAAAGTTTATTCTTCTATTGAAATCCTAAGTGCCTCAAATTGATCATAAGCAAAACTTAAAATTGATTTTTAGAAAGTTTGAAGTAAAGCACATACGATGGTTGGAAGAGTTCACTCTTTTCTTTGAAAAATCATTTAGAATCGAATGTTAAAACATCAAGCGTGAAGAAGCAAGAATGAAGTAAAAATAGTTAAAGAAATGTTCATGAAAGAAGTAAGAGTTTAACAATCCAAACCCATCCTCATGTGCCTTCAAGAACACTTTCAAGAAGAAAGGCTTTAAGTAAGGCATGCAAATGATTCATTGGGTCTTTTTCATTAAAACCAGAAGAGAAGAAGAACTAGAGAGAGGTACAATAGTGAGCCCAGAAAACCGATTTAGCTACTCACGGAAAACAAAGAAGAAAGCAAATAAATAACGCAAGACATACCGTAATACGAGTGGAAGAAAAAGCAGCTCGATTCTTGTATTGATGTCACTTCAATCTTCAAGTACAAGCACTCAATTCCTCTCTCTCACAAGTATGTGTACTGAACTACAAATTAAAAAACAAGAATATAACTTTTACACTATCTAACAAAGAGCCTAAATTCTTAGAAAATAAACAAAAATTCTAATTCTAGTCTTCGCTCCCTTTTGCTCTGCTGAAACTAGTATTTATAGGGAAAAACCAAAAGGGGGGAATCCCGGGAAGATTGGGGGAGCAAACGCTCCCCCAACTGACATAACAAGGCCGCGAAAACGCGGCTAGGGCCGCGTTTCCGCGGCCCTGGTGTGGCCATGTGGCCACACCCAATTGGTGGTTTCCCCTGTTTTGGTGATTCTCCTGTATCTTCTTCTGGTTCTCTCGTTTCTGCTCCAGGATTTGACGAAACAGCCTTTAATTGTTGGCTTCAACCGCTTGATTCAGGAAAGATTCTTCTCAACCGGTTTTTAACCTCTCTGATATGCCAAGATTCAGCCCTGATTCCTTGATTTCGAATTTCTTCTGAATTAAATCAGAATTTGGTGGGCTTTTGGGCTTGTTTTCTTTTCTTTCTTTTAGCAATTGGGCCTACATTTAACAAAGAAAAAGAAGACTTATTAATAGGATTTATTAGCTAAAAAGTATGGTAAAGTGACAATGTATATGCAATATATGTGACTAATCATCCACTGTTGGCTTTGAACAATGTCAGGGTGGATCCACATTGTTTTCACTCGAGGAGTGAGCACCGGAATGAGGCCTTTCTCTTCCTGATTGTGAGAATCAGTATTGATCACTCTTAGTTCCCCTTTCGGGATCAGAACCACTCCGATTGGTGCTAGTGGGAGATTTTGTCCAAATTGAATAGGGGACGTAGCTGTCATGTTGGCGGTCACCTTCTTCTGTTCTGGACGAAGCTTCAACTCCTTGCATCGATCAGAGCCTGAAGGACATCTTTAAATATGTAACAGTTCTTGGTAGGGTGCCCCAGCATCCTGTGATATAAATAATAGTTGGGATCTTCAGTCTTTTCTACCTCTCAGGACATCTGATCTCTGAAAGTTTGAGTCTGTTACTCTTTTGGAGTAACTTGAACAGAGAGACAACGTGCTCATTCTTGAAGCAATACGATTTATTAGCACGTGCCTGGCCGGGAGTCATTCGTCCTCTGACTGACTGGGTCTTTGAAGGTGACATGACTTCCGTTGCCAGAGTATCTCTTCTTCTCGGTTGAGAAGATGACTCTGATGTGCATCGTATTGACCTATCGGGTGTCGGTTTGCTGTCTTTTTCTTCAGCCCTGACCCTGGCGACAATCTCTTCCACCTGTTCGCCTTGTAGCACCAACTGCTTTCAAGTGCGACAATCTGCTACTTCTAATTAAAGTTTGTAGATTATGATGACACGTCTCAACCAGTATAGACTGGGTCATGCTGCTAGGACAACAGAGTGTCATGCTCCGAAATCTCTCAACGAAAGTTTTGATAGACTCTCCTTTCTTCTGCTTGGCTGCAATAAGAGTTAGCACTGAAATTTGTGTATTGTCTTCAAAGAAACGAGCCAGAAATAACTTCTCTAAGTCATCCCATGTCTTAATTGAGCCAGTAGAAATTTTCATGAATCATTCAAAGGCGACTCCTTTAAGAGTGCCAATGAATAAACGAGCCATAATGGCATCGTTCGATATTACATTCCCAGTTTGGGATTTGAAATAGTATATGGGTTGGTTCAGTGAACCCTTTATTATCAAAAGTGTACAGGGTCAGTGCCTTGAATTTGGAAGGGCAGTGAACAGTGTCCCATTCTGCTAGGTAGGGTCAGACTATCCCCACATCTTGGAAACTATCTCGGTTGGAATGGGTCTCAACGAGTTACTCTAATTTGCCCATCCTCTTGGAGTGACTGCTTCTGTTTTCTAAGTTATCCTCTTTTTCAGATAAAGATTTAGGTGGCTCAAAATTAGAATACTCTTCACTCTCAGTGTTTGCAGAAGATGAGCTCTCCTCCTCCTTTCGTTTGCCCTTAGACTTCTTAGAAGGAGTTTTACCTTTCAGTTTCTTTTTGTCCTTAAGCAGTTGTGATAGCATCTGATTAAGGGAGTCAATAGATTCTTGCTACGTTCGAATCATATCGAATTATTACTTTAGACTCGGGTCTGCTCTTCTAATCGCTTGGCCACCTTCTCAGGAGTTCCCGCCATGTAGGCAAAGGCAGTTGTCTCTGAACTAGAATTCAAAGACCGGGATTCAATGATGGCGGAGTGCTCATCATTCACTTCAATCCCCTTGGCCAACAGGATGTAGTTGACTGGGTTGATTGTTCCTGTGCAGGTCTGAGTGTGTCCATGACCCTTTCAGGTTTGACAAAAACATCCTTCAAATCTCGAGACCGATCAGCATCCGACTACTCTGAACTAACAACCAGTTGCTTCCCATTGGACTTGCTTGGTGTAGAACTCGGCCCACCATGTTTGCAGTCACTTCTGGGTACTCAATGACAGAAAATGATTTCTTATTCCGGGATCGTTATCACTTGGCTGAGGCCGAAGTCGCTGATAACTAGCTAAAAATTGAAGATTTATTTATCTGAAAGTCGCAATGGCAATCAGAGAATACTGCTGAGATGAGTTGCTCACAGTGACATCGAGGGGCGATTTGATGGACGCTCCTCTTCCTTGTCAAGCAGTCCCTTAGGTCCGTTGAGAGAGCGTCTGAGAAACTAACCTCGAACCCCTAAGGGTGAGGGCTTTTATGGCATTTTATGTCTTAAAGACATGCAATGCTGAACGCAGGCCTCGTGTTGCTTTGTTGAAATGCGGACCTCACGTGCTGCTGAAACGCGACCATCACATTTAGAATTAGAAATGCGGGTATCGTGTTCTGAGACAGACAAAACACAAGCCTCGCATTTTGGAGCAGGTAGAATGCGGGTCTCGCATTTGACACGGACCTCGCATTGTTAAGGAACGCGGGACTCGCAATCTGGAACAGAAGCGCGGTCCTCATGTTGCTTGAAAGAAACACGGCTATGAACCTCGCGCTCTGAATCTGAAGAACATATTGCCTATACAGAATTTTCAATCTATTGTTGACGAGCACAACACCTTCCTTGACGTTCAGCATTTTGATTAAGCCGCAAGGGTTGTTGGGAACCCTCGGCAACCTGGAATACAGAGTTTGGAGAGGAGAAGGACGATGAAATTGATCTTCACCGTCACTTTGATTGTGTGTCAACGTTTTCGCCTTGCGGGTCTCTTGAGAGACGTTGACGCAGACTGTATGGGTTACATAAGATGTTTTCAAAATCTCTTCTGAAGTGGCACCATTTGCGTTGTGAGCAGTGGTGCGGGTCACTTCAGGAGTAATCTCCCAAGAGATTTGAGAGTCAGTTTCAAAAGAGACTTTGCCGCATTGTCGCATTGCCTTAGAACTGGCGGAGCCTGAGGAAAGGAATTTCTCAAACTTCCCTTGGTCGAATTCAACGATAAGGGATTCTACCGTCTTTTCGAGGAGCCAGACATCGGCTTTCGCCATGACGTTCTCGTCATTAGAGAAAGAAGTCCCCAACTAAGTCGCCATCTTTTATTTGATCAAAAAGTAGGTCGATGTAAAGTTTCTTTGAGTGGCTGAAAAGTTACAACGGATTCCAATTACAAAAAAGGGGAGAAGAACTGGTTCTTCCTTTTGTTTAAGGCTGAATTCTTCGTGTGGCGATGGAGAGTGATTCTTGTTCTCCATTGACCGGCCAACTGTCAATCTTTTCTTCAGGATGCTCTCAAAAATTAATTAGAAGGGAGCACTGTTTTTAACACATTAAGTGTTTAGAGTCTACTGATTACTCTTTTTCTCCCTCTCCGAAAAGCAAGAAGCTTTTAACTTGAGAATTCTCAATTCTCAATCTCAGAAAAGCCTCCCCCTTCTTCATAGTTCCTCAGGCTATTTATAGGGAGTTATAGGGGTATTATTGTCCCCTAAAATCTCTCCATAATAAGGATTAACTCCTACATTACGTGGGGAGTTAATTAACTAGTAATGGAAGTTAGTTATAATAGAAATACGGGTCTCGCGCTGGACGCGGACCTCGCATTGCTTGTTGTAGATGCGGGCGTCTTAGTTAGAACTCGGAGTTGCTCAGACTCACATTTGAAGTGAGATGCACAGTTTCGCAGACCCGCGTCTGAAGTGGAGTACTGAGTTGCTTAGACCTGTGCTTGAAATGGGACGCGGGGTTGCTCAGGCCTGCGTGAGACGCGGAGTTTTTCAGACTCGCGTTGGATGAGACGCAGAGTTATTCAGACTCGCGTTGAACGCGGTTTACTCAGACTCGCATCTGAAGTCTCCGTGCTTCTTTGGACGTGAGGTTCGCGTTTTAGTTTGAAATGCGACCTTCACATTAAAGTGAGGTTTGCGTCTGATGACTTATCCTTAGTGATTTTTGGATATTGTACATCTAGCGATAAAGCGTTGGGCGCTAAGTCTCGCTTACTAGGCAGAGCGTATAAAATGGTAGAGTTGTTATGCTCAGCCTTTACAAGTGCCAAAGATAGCCTAGGGATTAAGTTTTTAGCTTAAAAACGCTGGGGTGACCGAAGGCTGAGTAGGAGGGCAAAAGCTGAGCAAATACCTGCAGAAAGTGTTAGTACCCAATAAACACATATAATAATAATAATAACAGCACATTCCTCCAGAACTAGTAACTATCCCGCCAAGCTACCGCGAAAAGAACAAAAGGTACAAGGCCAAAGCCTATTGGATAGCCTGCAGAGTAATCTCTCGGCCGGCCAATTCCCGAAGGAATAGTTCATCTGAGTGCTTTAACCAGAGCAACTACAATCTGCACCACAGTTAGTCCTAAAAATATATAGATAAATCCTAAAAATTGCACCAAACATCCAGAGACACAAATATAAGTCCAGATACAACAAATTACAACCAACGCCCACTACACGATTTCAATTATTCTACTGATAAATATGAATCCACAATCACAACGATTACACAATTTCCCAAAAAATAATATTCACCCGACAAAGCAGAGAAACACACAAGTAAAGTGAGAGTACTCGCTAATATAGGTAAAAATGCTCGCATTATAAGAAAATAATACTCACTAAGAAAAGGTTCTCACTAAGATAGGGAAGGTACTCACCTAAACTACTCAAGCATGACTACGGTCACTAGGGAAAATGTCGGGAATGCGAAGAGAAAAAGAGAGAGTGAAAGAGAGGAGAAAGAAAGTTAGAGAGAGATGGAGAAGAGAGAAGAGAGTGAGGAAAAGAACAGGAAAAGAAAGAGAGAGAGAGAGAGAGAGAGAGGAGAGAACAGATTGAGAGAAAGCGAGAGAGAGATAGAGGAAGGACTGACCGGCCTGGGGGTGGCCAGACCGGCGAGGGATGGCCGATGGCGACCGTGGGGAGCTGGCCGGCAAGAGGAAGAGGGAGAGAAGCATTGTGGTGGAGAATGGTGTTGTGTGGTGGTGGATTTAATTGAGAGGAAGGTGGGATTGGTGGTAATGGAAGGAGGAAGTGGTGGTTTTTGGTGGAAAGGGAGGAAGATATGATGGAGGTGGTGGTGCTTGTGTTGGCCCAAAGGCCCTTCACTATAGTTTTGACGATGATTAACTCATGTAATTATAATTTACTAATGATCTTGTACTTAATTAGTTTCAGATATTTGATCAAGATCTTAGCAGGTGTTTGGCTCCAACAAAGGAGTTTTGGAGCTAACACATGTGGATTCAAGAACTCGCGCGTCAAGATCGCATCTAGTACTCGGTTGGAGTCAAGCTCGTTGGATCGCATTTGGATCGAGTCAGCTTGGAGACATGAAGACTTTGGTTTGTGTTTAGTATAGTTTATTTAGATCATGTGTAAAGATTAGATAGTGTTGATATGCTCAAGTTCACACACACACACACACACACACACACACACACAAGTTTAAAGTTTATTGGTTTTCAATTTAACCGTTTTAGATTTCATGTCAAAAACATAGATATTTATCTTATATGTATATTGAATTTAACCCATATACAATATGCTTCAAATTTGTTTGAATATTTTATTTTTGTATCCACATGAGTTTTTGGAGAAAACGGTTTTCCATTTCAAATTTTGGTTTTTAGAAAATACGGTTTATGTTTAAAGGCCAAATTTCAATATCAAAAAAATGGTTCAAATTATTTGTAATATGTGTTGATTTAGTCACACATATTTGTTATTCAAATATCTTACAAGAACTTATTTTGTGAAATTTTATGTGATTTTATGGGATTTTATTGGAATTAAAATACCTAAGTTTTCAATCCCAGAATTATCCCAGCCAGACCGACTGGCGGTCGACCGGACCAAGAGTCGGTCGACCGGACCGATCGACCGATGTGCACTAGAGACGTGCACATGGCCAGCCTAAACGGCCGGTCGACCGCGTGATCGACCGACTGAAAGCACCCCACTCTCGGGTGCTGGTCGGTCGACCGGGCGGTCGACCGATTGCTTGGCCCAGTCGACTGGGCGGTCAACCGGAGGCTCAACGGTCAGAAAAATAACTGTTAGCCGGTCGACCGGAAGAGCAATTCAGGCTTTTCCAGATTGCCAACGGCTAGTTTTGGAGATGGTTATAAATACCCATCTCTTGGGCTGTTTTCACCAAGAATTTTAAGAGCAAAAATTTTTATCTTTCCTAGTGTATTAGCAACAAATTTTCAAAGAGTTTTTGGGTTAAAAGATTTATATTTTATTTGTTTTCAAGGGTTGAAAAAATCAAAGAAAAAGAGAAGTCTTTAGGAAATTGGTTTTGATCTTCATTTCTATCTTCTTCTAGTATTTTTTTCAAGTGTTTTTCTTTGTGATTTGTTTTCCGAACACTTTGTTTTCTCACACTTGAGCTATCATCTCTATCCTATCTATAGGATCTTTATTTGGTGAGAAAATTAGTTTGTGGTCTATTGTGATCACCAAAGTTGTAATCTTTCTTTGTGTTGGCTTTGTGCCTATCCCTCTAAGTATAGAGGAGGTTGTGCTTTGAGTTTTGTGTTCATCCCTCTTATGTAGAGGTGATTGTGGTGGTGTTTGGCTTAGTGTCTTATCCCTCTTGTGTGAGGTGATCGTTGTTTGGCTTAGTGCCTTATCTCTCTTGTGTGAGGTGATTGTTATTGTGCCTAGCCCCTTGTGTAGAGGTTGTTTATTGGAGAGAGGAGTTTTGTACTCCTACTTTGTATTTACCAAATCCTCGGTGGAGGTTCCCTGTGTGGGAGGTCCTGTGTGGACATATAGCGAAAATCCTTCTATGTGAAGGCGGGAACATAGAGCAGCGGCTTGAACCTCGAAACATATCTTGGTGTTTGCGATTGATCCACTATCTCTAAACTCTCTCTCTCTCTCTCTCTCTCTTTCTTATATCTTGTATTGATTCATATTGCTCATATCTTATATGCTTGGTATTGGTTGTGTGCCTCACTAATGTTGAACCAAGAGAGCTTTATATAGCACCTCAACTCTTATTTAGAGGAATTTAGAGGAGATAGTTCAGAGCCCGTCACCAAAAATTCGGGTACACTCTTTGGTTACACTTAGTGTGTTGCAATTAGTTTTTAATTCTGCATCATTTGTCATTAGATTAGCCATACACCTATCACCCCCTTCTAGGTGTATTTTTAATTGGTATCAGAGCCTGCATTCCTGATATTAGGTTTAACCACCTAGGAGTGAGACCTTGGATTGCTAATCTTCGCATTTGCACACATATAGTTTATACAATCATGGATTACCTTGCCCCTCCTATGTTTGATGCTTCCAACATTGATATATGAAAACTTAGGATGAATGCTATTTAAAAATTCTAGGAATGCATGTTTACCTGGCTACTACCAAGAAATCTTTTCTTGGTAATAACAAGCATATAGAAGCTAATGCACAAGCCCTAGATGCACTAAAGTATACACTTAGTAAAGAATATTTATCTATGATTTCTCATTGTGATTCTGCTTTTGCAGTATGGAACACATTGACCTCCCCGAGCTACAAACGACAAAATATGTGGAGAAGAAATATAGTGGAGATGAGTCCGAACAAGCGTGCTATATGGTCCAAGGGAATGACTCACTTGAGGTACATTCGGATACTCAACTAGATGATAGTTCTAATACTTCTTGTGATAACATGAATGCAGATGTATTAAATGAAGAACTATCTATTGTATGTGAAAACTTACTTGAAAAATATAAAGTTTTGAAAAAGAAAAGTCTTAAAATAAAAGAAGAAAATAATGATTTGTTTTCAAAACTTAATATGACTTTACAAAAGAGGGATGAGATTTCAAGTGAAAGGGACTCCTTGAAATCCTAACCTAACCTTGCCCTTAATGAAAACAAAATCTTAAAGAATAAAAATAATTGTGATGATGTTTTGAAGAAAAATGAGGTTTTGTGTTCAAAACTTGATTATGTTTTAAAAGAGAACAATTCTTTGAAAAATAAAATTGCTTTAATTTCAAAAGAATTGGAAGTTGTTTCAAATGAAAATCTATCTTTGAAAAATGATTTTTCTTCTCATGTTTGTTATATTTCTAATCCTTCATCTCCTAGTGATAAACATGATGCATGCTCCACTTTGTCTTCAAGTATTAAAAATAATATATGCATGTTGAAGAGAAGTGTTGATTGTTTGGGCTCCACTTTGAGCCATTGTGCCATAAATCACACACAATTGGAATCCATATTTCGTAAGAAACAAGTTCCTCATATACATGCATACCATAGATGGCATACACATGCTCATCATGCTTATACACATGATTCAATGTATGCTTATGTGCACACTTGTATACATTATGGACGTAAGGGCCACCTTGCAAAATTTTATTATGATAGGATGCATAATTCAAATTTTACAAATAAGTTTGTTTGAGTCAGGAAAGGTACTAACCCTCATGGACCCAATAAGGTATGGGTACCAAAGGCCACTCCTATTGTATTTGATGTAGGTGTGGGCTCTCGCTTGACGTGAGAGTAAGGGTGCCTTGATGGTGGATGTGTTTGAGCTTCATAGACACTATTTTTGGATGCATCACTCTCAAGGAAAGTTTGGTGGAAGAACCACCATGGTTTGGAGATCTAGAGATTAGCCCTAATGGTTTTAGTAATTATCTCTAACTCCCATTTAGTTTATATGCTTTCATATTATTGATTTTTAGCATGTTTTGATTTTCGATGTTCATTATGCTCGATGAAATATTTATTAGACTTGTGATATACATATGTAGTATTTGAGATACACTCATATTTATATGGATTTATATTTTTTTGTTCTCACTATTGTTTAGCTATTGTACATATCCTAACTCTAAAACATGTGCATTTACATAATGATCATATTGGTTTATATTTTATTTTATGTTCATGTTTTGACTACTTGTTTAGATATAGTTTTCATTGAAACTTGTGTTTATACTTATACAACTAATGAGCCACATTTGATTATTGTATGTTTGTGTTTAATTGCTCATTTGTATCCATTAGATGTACTTATATAATCTAGTTTTGATGATTCTTGCATTTTAACTTGTATTCCCTATTTTTGTACATGTTTTCTTAAAAATATGTTTAGCTTCATATATATGTTAATTTTGTCTAAAACTATTGGATATACATGTATACCCTTGAGTCACTTGCTTTCATACAAACTATTTTATAGACTCGTTTATTTTTGGGATATGTATGTATACTTTTAGTTTTAACAAAACATACATATACCTTGATGCTTGTCGAGTTTTGATGAAAATTTTAGTTTTGATGATTTGGTTTCATGTTTTGAATATCTTTAACTAGTTTTTCAAAAATTACTTTAAACTAATTATTTATTCTTCATTTTGTAGTATTTTCAATCTACAACTATTTTCAAATCATATCTTTAAAATCCCCTATCTTTAAAGGGCGGTTGGAATCGACCATGCCTTGCATGCTCAAATTGAATATCCTTTAACATGTTCATGAATAGGGTGATAGTTATGAGTTATACACTTGATCTTCAAGGATTTTTATATTTGTATACTCATATTTGTGTCTTATATATGTATGCTTTAAACTTCAATTAGCATCAATTTCAATTGGTATATTCGTTTCATACATATATATGATTTAATTGTGCTTACAATATCTTTACATCTTAAAGCACAAATTATGTTTATGCTAAGCTTGATTTAGTCCTTAATGTCAATTATTTTTCAGTTGGTATCTTATACAAGATTATGCATCATTTTTATTAGTATTTCATAAAGGGAGAGAAAAAATCGTGTTTTATCTTTCAATCGGTTTTATTTCCAATTGGTATCTTATTCACATTCTTTATGATGAAAAAAATACTTTATTTTGGTATATGGTAACATTTTCAATATTGGTATCAATAATCTTAAATTGGTATTATTCTCAATTTGGTATTCTTATTGCAAAATAAGTTGTGTTTATCCAAAAATATTGGTTTTTACTTTCAAATAGTATCAAAATTTACAATATATTTCAATTGATATCTAAAATATATAATGTTTCATTTTCAATTGGTATCAAAAATTTACAAGACATTTTCAATTGGTGTCATAAATTTATTTTAAAGTGGTTTCATAATATTTTGATATATATTGCTTATATACAAGGGAAGCTTAACAGTTTCTCTATATATAGATTCATGTTGAGTGTACTTTTCATATTGAAGTGATTGACCTCGTTTTGGTAAGTAGTACACATGTGTTACAGGGAGGCTTAACATCTCTACTTATACATTGTATATTATACTTTATGTGGTTATGATCTACTCATCTCTTTTCATGTAATGTATGTATGTAGGGGGAGTTAACTTTACGTCTCCTCTTCATGAATGTATATCGCATATATAACTTTATTATTTGTTTTTTCTTCGCCCCTTTGTTGATGAATAGACAAAAAGGGGGAGAAGAATTTGGTAAGTTTATATATGCATGTTTATTTTATTTCCTCGTTTATGCAAAAAGGGGGAAAAGAAATTGGTGAGTTTTATGCTTGTTTATTTCCATTTATGCATACATATTTGTATTTGGTTTATGCATTTCATTGAATATCTTTATGTTTATTGCTGCATGAGTTAAGGGGGAGCTTCTATGATGCTTAACTTCAATCCATGTATATATAACTCCATGAGTTTTGTCATCATTAAAAAGGAGGAGATTGTTGGCCCAAAGGCCCTTCACTCTAGTTTTGATGATGATTAACTCATGTAGTTATAGTTTACTAATGATTTTGTGCTTAATTAGTTTCAGATATTTGATCAAGATCTTAGTAGGTGTTTCGCTTCAACAAAGGAGTTTTGGAGCTAACACATGTAGATTCAAGAACTCGCGCGTCAAGATCGCATCTAGCACTCGGTTGGAGTCAAGCTCGTTGGATCGCGTTTAGATCGAGTCATCTTGGAGACAAGAAAACTTTAGTTTGTATTTAGTATAGTTTGTTTAGATCTTGTGTAAAGATTAGATAGTGTTGATATGCTCAAGTTCACAACACACACAAAAGTTTAAAATTTATTGGTTTTCGGTTTAACCGGTTTTGGATTTCATGTCTAAAACATAGATATATATCTTATATGTATTTTGGATTCTATCCATATACAATATGCTTCAAATTTGTTTGAATATCTTATTTTTGTATCCACATGAGTTTTTAGAGAAAACGGTTTTTCATTTCAAAGTTTGATTTTTGAAAAAATACGATTTTTGTTTAAAGGCCAAATTTCAATATGACATAAATGGTTCAAATTATTTGTAATTTGTGTTGAATTTCATCACACATATTTGTTATTCAAAGATCTTACAAGAACCTATTTTTGTGAAATTTATGTGATTTTATGGGATTTTATTGGAATTAAAATACCTAAGTTTTCAATCCCAGAATTATCTCAGCCAGACCCACATGCGTCGACCAGACTAGGAGTCGGTCGATCGGACCGATCGACCGATGTGCACGAGAGATGTGCACATGGCCAGCCTAAACGGCCGGTCGACCACGCGGTCGACCGACTGAAAGCATCCCACTCTCGGGTGCTGGCCGATCGACTGGGCGATCGGCCGATGGCTTGGCACGGTCGATCAGGCAGTCGATCGGAGGCTCAACAATCAAAAAAATAACCTTTGGCCGGTCAACCGGCTGGTCGACAGGAAGGGCAATTCTGGCTTTTTCAGATTGCCAACGGCTAGTTTTTGGGGATGGTTATAAATACCCATCTCTTGAACTGTTTTCACCAAGAATTTCAAGAGCAAAAATTTTTATCTTTCCTAGTGTTTTAGCAACAAGTTTTCAAAGAGTTTTTGGGCTAAAAGATTTATCTTTTATTTGTTTTCAAGGGTTGAAAAAATTAAAGAAAAAGAGAAGTCTTTGGGAAACTGGTTTTGATTTTCACTTCTATCTTCTTCTAGTATTTTTCCCAAGTTTTTTCTTTGTGATTTGTTTTTCAAACAATTTGTTTTCTCACACGTAAGCTATCATCTCTATCCTATCTATAGGATCTTTATTTTATGAGAAAATTAGTTTGTGGTCTATTGTGATCACCAAAGTTGTAATCTTTCTTGTGTTGGCTTTGTGCCTATCTCTCTAAGTGTAGAGGAGGTTGTGCTTTGGGTTTTGTGTTCATCCCTCTTGTATAGAGGTGATTATGGTGGTTTTTGGCTTAGTGCCTTATCCCTCTTGTATGAAGTGATCGTTGTTTCACTTAGTACCATATCCCTTTTATGTGAGGTGATTGTGGTGTGTCTAGCCTCTTGTGTAGAGATTGTTTGTTGGAGAGAGGAGTTGTGTACTCCTAGTTTGTATTTGCCAAATCCTTGGTGGATGTTCCCTGTGTGGGAGGTCCTGTGTGGACGTATAGTGGATATCCTTCTGTGTGAAGGCGGGGACGTAGAGCAGTAGCTCGAACCTCGAAACATATCTTAGTGTTTGTGATTAATCCACTATCTCTAAACTCTCTCTCTCTCTCTTATATCTTACATTGATTCATATTGCTCATATCTTATATGCTTGGTATTAGTTGTGTGCCTCACTAGTGTTGAACCAAGAGAGCTTCATATAGCACCTCAACTCTTATTTAGAAGAATTTAGAGGAGATAGTTCAGAGCCCGTCACTGGGGAATTCGGCTACACTCTTTGGTTACACTTAGTGTGTTGCAATTAGTTTTTAATTCTACATCATTTGTCATTAGATTAGTCATATATCTATTCACCTCCCTCTAGGTGTATTTTCAATTGGTATCAGAGCCTATGCTCCTGATATTAGGTTTAACCACCTAGGAGTGAGATCTTGGATTGCTAATCTACATTCACATTTGCACACATATAGTTTATACAATCATGAATTACCTTGTCCCTCCCATGTTTGATGCTTCCAACATTGATATATGAAAACTTAGAATGAGTGCTTATTTAAAAATCATAGGAGTGTATATTTACCTTGCTACTACCAAGAAATCTTATCTTGGTAATAACAAGCATATAGAAGCCAATACACAAGCCCTAGATGCAATAAAGCATACACTTAGCAAAGAATATTTATCTATAATTTCTCATTGTGATTCCGCTTTTGCATTATGAAACATATTGACCTCTCCCGAGTTACAAACGACGAAATATGTGGAGAAGGAATCTAGTGGAGATGAGTCCGAACAAACGTGCTACATGATCCAAGGGAATGACTCCCTTGAGGTACATTTGGATACTCAACTAGATGACAGTTCTAGTTCTTCTTATGATAATATGAATGCAGATGCATTAAATGAAGAATTATCTATTGTATGTGAAAACTTGCTAGAAAAATATAAAGTTTTGAAAAAAAAATCTTAAAATAAAATAAGAATATAAGGATTTGTTTTCAAAACTTAATATGACTTTACAAGAGAGGGATGAGATTTCAATTGAAAGGGACTCCTTGAAATCTTAACTTAACCTTGCCCTTAATGAAAACAAAATCTTAAAGAATAAAAATAATTGTGATGATGTTTTGAATAAAAATGAGGTTTTGTCTTCAAAACTTGATTGTGTTTTAAAATAGAACAATTCTTTGAAAAATAAAATTGATTTAATTTCAAAAGAATTGGAAGATGTTTCAAATGAAAATCTATCTTTGAAAAATGATTTTTCTTCTCATGTTTGTCATATTTCTAGTCCTTCATCTCCTAGTGATAAAATGAGGCATACTCCACTTTGTCTTCAAGTATTAAAATGAATAATATATGTTGAAGAAAAGCGTTGATTGTTTAGGGTCCACTTTGAGCCTTGTGCCATGAACTACACACGATTGGAATCCATGTTTCACAAGAAACAAGTTCCTCATATACATACACACCATACACAGCATACATATGCTCATCATGCTTACACACATGATTCAATGTATGCTTATGTGAACACTTGTACACATTGTGGACGTATGGGCCACCTTACAAAATTTGTTATGATAGGATACATAATTTAAATTTTGCAAATAAGTTTGTTTGGGTCAGGAAAGGTAATAAGCCCCATGGACCCAATAAGGTATGAATGCTAAAGGCCACTCCTATTGTATTTGATGTAGGTGTGGGCACTCACTTGACGTGAGAGTAATGGTGGATGCGTTTGAGCATGATGGACACTACTTTTGAGTGCATCACTCTCAAGGAAAGTTTGGTGGAAGAACCAACATGGTTTGAAGATTTAGAGATTAGCCCTAATTGTTTTAGTAACTATCTCTAACACACATTTAGTTTACATGCTTTCATATTATTGATTTTTAGCATGTTTTATTTTCCATGTTCATTATGCTAGATGCAATGTTTATTAGACTTGTGATATATATATGTAGTATTTGAGATATACCCATATTTATATGGATTTACATTTTTGTATTTTCACTATTGTTAGCTATTTTATATATCCTAGCTCTAAAACATGTGCATTTATGATCATATTGGTTTATGTTTTATCTTATACTTCATGTTTTGACTACTTGTTTAGATGTAGTTTTCATTGAAACTTATATTTATATTTGTACAACTAATGAGCAACATTTGATTATTGTATGTTTGTGCAATTGCTCATTTGTATCCATTAGATGTATTTGTATAATCTAGTTTTGATGATTCTTGCATTTTAACTTGTATTCCTATTTTTGTACATGTTTCTTAAAAATATGTTTAGCTTTATTTATATGTTAATTTTGTCTAAAACTATTGGATATACATGTATATCCTTGAGTCACTTGCCTTCATACAAACTCTTTTATAGACTCGTTTATTTTTGGGATATGTATGTATACTTTTAGTTTTAACAAAACATACATATATCTTGATGCATGTCGAGTTTTAATGAAAATTTTAGTTTTGATGATTTGGTTTCATGTTTTGAAGATCCTTAACAAGTTTTTTAAAAATTACTTTAAGCTAGTTATTTATTCTTCATTTTGTAGTATTTTCAATTTACAACTATTTTCAAATCATATCTTTGGAAACTCCTACCTTCACAGGGCGGTTGGATGGGCAACTATACCTTGTATGCTCAAATTGAATATCCTTTTAACATGTGCATGAATAGGGTGGCAGTTATGAGTTATACACTTGATCTTCAAGGATTTTTATGTTTGTATACTCATATTTGTGTCTTATATATGTCTGCTTTAAACTTCAATTAGTATCAATTTCAATTGGTATATTCATTTTCATATATATATATATGATTTGATTGTTCTTACAATATCTTTACATCTTAAAGCACAAATTATATTTATACTAAACTTGATTTAGTCCTTAATGTCAATTATTTTTCATTTAGTATCTTATACAAGCTTATGCATCGTTTCTATTAGTATTTCATAAAGGGAGAGAAAAAATCGTGTTTTATCTTTCAATCGGTTTTATTTCCAATTGGTATCTTACTCACATTCTTTATGATGAAAAAATACTTTGTTTTGGTATATGCTAACATTTTCAATATTGGTATCAATAATTTTAAATTGATATTATTCTCAATTTGGTATCCTTATTGTAAAATAAGTTGTGTTTACCCAAAAATATTGGTTTTTACTTTCAAATAGTATCAAAATTTACAATATATTTCAATTGGTATCTAAAATATATAATGTTTCATTTTCAATTGGTATCAAAAATTTACAAGACATTTTCAATTGGTATCATAAATTTATTTAAAGTGGTTTCATAATATTTTGATATATATTACTTATATACAAGGGAAGCTTAACAGTTTCTCTATATATAGATTCATGTTGAGTGTACTTTTCATATTGAAGTGATTGACCTCGTTTTGGTAAGTAGTACACATGTGTTGCAGGGAGGCTTAACATCTCTACTTATACATTGTATATTATACTTTATGTGGTTATGATCTACTCATCTCTTTTCATGTAATGTATGTATGTAGGGGGAGTTAACTTTACGTCTCCTCTTCATGAATGTATATCGCATATATAACTTTATTATTTGTTTTTTCTTCGCCCCTTTGTTGATGAATTGACAAAAAGGGGGAGAAGAATTTGGTGAGTTTATATATGCATGTTTATTTATTTCCTCGTTTATGCAAAAAGGGGAAAAGAATTTAGTGAGTTTTATGCTTATTTATTTCCATTTATGCATATATATTTGTATTTGGTTTATGCATTTCATTGAATATCTTTATGTTTATTGCTATGCATGAGTTAAGGGGGAGCTTCTATGATGCTTAACTTTAATCCATGCATATATAACTCTATAAATTAATTCATCATTAAAAAGGGGGAGATTGTTGGCCCAAAGGCCCTTCACTCTAGTTTTGATGATGATTAACTCATGTAGTTATAATTTACTAATGATCTTGTGCTTAATTAGTTTCAGATATTTGATCAAGATCTTAGTAGGTGTTTGGCTCCAACAAAGGAGTTTTGGAGCTAACACATGTAGATTCAAGAGCTCGCGCCATCAAGATCGGATCTAGCACTCGGTTGGAGTCAAGCTCGTTGGATCGCGTTTGAATCGAGTCAGCTTGGAGATAAGAAGACTTCGGTTTGTGTTTAGTATAGTTTGTTTAGATCTTGTGTAAAGATTAGATAATGTTGATATGCTCAAGTTCACACACACACAAAATAAAAGTTTAAAGTTTATTGGTTTTCGGTTTAACCGGTTGTGGATTTCATGTCAAAATTATAGATATAATCTTATATGTATATTGGAGTCTATCCATATAAAATATGCTTAAAATTTGTTTGAATATCTTGTTTTTAAATCCACATGAGTTTTTGGAGAAAACGGTTTTCCATTTCAAAGATTGGTTTTTAGAAAATACGGTTTTTATTTAAAAGCCAAATTTCAATATCACAAAAATGGTTCAAATTGTTTGTAATATATGTTGAATATTAGTCACACATATTTGTTATTCAAAGATCTTACAGAACTTATTTTTATGAAATTTATGTGATTTTATGGGATTTTATTGGAATTAAAATACCTAAGTTTTCAATCCCAGAATTATCCCAGCCAGACCCACTGGCTGTCGACCGGACGGTCAACTGGACCAGGAGTCGATCGACCGGACCAGGAGTCGATCGACCGGACCGGTCGACAGATGTGCACGAGAGACGTGCACATGGCCAGCCTAAAAGGTCGGTCAACCGCGCGGTCGACCGACTGAAAGCACCCCACTCTCGGGTGCTGGCCGGTCGACCGGGCGGTCGACCAATTGCTTGGCCCGGTCGACCGGGCGATCGACCGGAGGCTCAACGGTAACCGTTGGCCGGTCGACCGAAAGGGCAATTCTGGCTTTTCCAGATTACCAATGGCTAGTTTTTGGAGATGGTTATAAATACCCATCTCTTGGGCTGTTTTCACCAAGAATTTCAAGGGTAAAAATTCCTATCTTTCCTAGTGTTTTAGCAACAAGTTTTCAAAGAGTTTTTGGGCTAAAAGATCTATCTTTAATTTATTTTCATGGGTTAGAAAAATTAAAGAAAAAGAGAAGTCTTTGGGAAATTAGTTTTGATTTTCATTTCTATCTTCTTCTTGTATTTTTCTCAAGTGTTTTTCTTTGTGAATTGTTTTCCAAACACTTTGTTTTCTCACACTTGAGCTATCATCTCTATCCTATTTATAGGATCTTTGTTTTGTGAAAAAATTAGTTTATCGTCTATTGTGATCACCAAAGTTATAATCTTTCTTTGTATTGGCTTTGTACCTACCTTCTAAGTGTAGAGGAGGTTGTGCTTTGGATTTTATTTTTGTCCCTCTTGTGTAGAGGTGATTGTGGTGGTGTTTGGCTTAGTGCTTTATCCCTCTTGTGTGAGGTGATCATTGTTTGGCATAGTGCCCTATCCCTCTTGTGTAAGGTAATTGTTGTTGTTCCTAACCTCTTGTGTAGAGATTGTTTGTTGGAGAGAGGAGTTGTGTCCTCCTAGTTTGTATTTGTCAAATCCTTTGTGGAGGTTCCCTATGTGGGAGGTCATGTGTGGATGTATAGTGAAAATTCTTATGTGTGAAAGCGGGGACGTAGAGCAGTGGCTCGAACCTCGAAACATTTCGTGGTATTTGCGATTGATCTACTATCTCTAAACTCTCTCTCTTATATCTTGCATTGATTCATATTGCTCATATCTTATATGCTTGGTATTGGTTGTGTGCTTCACTAGTGTTGAACCAAGAGAGCTTCATATAGCACCTCAACTCTTATTTAGAGAATTTAGAGGAGATAGTTCAGAGCCCATCACCAGGAATTCAGCTACACTCTTTGTTTACACTTAGTGCGTTTCAATTAGTTTTTAATTTCACATGATTTGTCCTTAGATTAGTCATACATCTATTCACCCCCTTCTAGGTGTATTTTTAATTGGTATCAGAGCCTACGCTCCTAATATTAGGTTTAACCACCTAGGAGTGAGATCTTGGATTGCTAATCTACATCGCATTTGCACACATATAGTTTATCACTCATAGATTATCTTGCCCTTCTCATGTTTGATGCTTCCAACATCGATATATGGAAACTTAAGATGAATGCTTATTTAAAAACTCTAGGAATGCATGTTTACCTGGCTACTACCAAGAAATCTTTTCTTGGTAATAACAAGCATGTAGAAGTCAATGCACAAGCCCTAAATGCACTAAAGTATACACTTAACAAAGAATATTTATCTATAATTTCTCATTGTGATTCCGCCATTATGAAACACATTGACCTCTCCCGAGCTATAAATGATGAAATATATGGAGAAGGAATCTAGTGGAGATGAGTCCGAACAAACGTGCTACATGATCCAAGGGAATGACTCCCTTGAGGTACATTCGGATACTCAACTAGATGATAGTTCTAGTTCTTCTTATGATAACATGGATACAGATGCATTAGATAAAGAACTATCTATTGTATGTGAAAACTTGCTAGAAAATATAAAGTTTTGAAAAAGAAAAGTCTTAAAATAAAGAAGAAAATAAGGATTTATTTTCAAAACTTAATATGGCTTTGGAAGAGAGGGATGAGATTTCAAGTGAAAGGGACTCCTTGAAATCCCAACTTAACCATACCCTTAATGAAAACAAAATCTTAAAGAATAAAAATAATTGTGATGATGTTTTGAAGAAAAATGAGGTTTTATTTTCAAAACTTGATTGTGTTTAAAAGAGAACAATTCTTTGAAAAATAAAATTGCTATAATTTCAAAAGAATTGGAAGTTGTTTCAAATAAAAATCTATCTTTGAAAAATGATTTTTCTTCTTATGTTTGTTATATTTCTAGTCCTTCATCTCTTAGTGGTAAACATGATGCATGCTCCACTTTGTCTTCAAATATTAAAAATGATATATGCATGTTGAAGAAAAGTGTTAATTGTTTGGGCTCCACTTTAACCCATTGTGCCATGAATTACACACGATTGGAATTCATGTTTCGCAAGAAACAAGTTTCTCATATACATGCACACCATACACGGCATACACATGCTCATCATGCTCACACACATGATTCTATATATACTTATATGTACACTTGTACACATTGTGGACGTAAGGGCCACCTTGCAAAATTTTGTTATAATAGGATACATAATTCAAATTTTGTAAATAAATTTGTTAGGCTTAGGAAAGGTACTAACCCCCACGGTCCCAATAAGGTATGGGTACCAAAGGCCACTCCTATTGTATTTGATGTAGGTGTGGGCTCTCGCTTGACGTGAGAGTAATGGTGCCTTGATGGTGGATGCGTTTGAGCTTGATGGACACTACTTTTGGATGCATCACTCTCAAGAGAAGTTTGGTGTAAGAACCACCATGGTTTGGAGATTTAGAGATTAACCTGTTGGTCCCGAGATGATGCCAAATGCGGAACTTTCTCTGTTGGCACTTATGGATCTAAACTACATAGTCAACACAAATACTAAACAAAGAAGAATTAAAGTTAATCAAATAAATAAACTTGCAGTAAAGGAAATCAAATCTCAGAAAAGTTTAGACAAACGCAAACACGAGAGATTTATCCTGGTTCGGTCCTCGTGACCTACATCCAGTCCCCAAGCCACCCGCTTGAGATTTTCTTTATCCTTAATTTTGTACACCCAAAATCACAACCATGCACACCACTTGACAAATCCCCTTTGCCAAATGTGTACACCTTCTCTTCCACCAAGAGAACAAACTCCACCTTGTACAACTGCTTCTACACCAAGAAGACACCCGTGTACAATGATTGTTTTGAGTATTACAACACTTTCCTATAAGCCTTGGTATTGTGTATGAACGTGGACAAGGTCTAGTATAGGAGAAACTTCATAGAACTTCACTAGAGAATCAAAATTTGGTGAAGAACTGAAGTGGGAACAGTTTTCAGGATTGGCAGAATTTTTGATCTTAGAAAACTGAAGATTAGGATTGGTATTTGGCCTTTAACTTAACTACCCTCTATATAGATGCACACTAGGGTAAGTTAGGGTAGTTACAGGTGCAATTCAAATGTTTGAAACGTTGGAAAACGTTGCACAAAAGATCAGATAACAGAAACCGTCCAACAGTCAGAAACTGCCTATAGTCGACTTGCCTTTTGAGTTAGTCGACTATACAAGGCAATTTTCCAAAGGTTAGTCGACTAGGTTTGGGTATAAGTCGACTAGGTCATGAAAAGTTCGAGTGACAGGTTTATGGATAACTGAATCAAGTCGACTGGACCAGTGATTAGTCGACTAGGGGCATAGTATTAGTCGACTATGTTTGTCTGTCAAGTCGACTAATGGAAAAACAGAGAGTTGGGTTTCTTTTGGACACATGATTAGTCGACTAGGGGGTTTGGGTTAGTCGACTACCAAGTATATTAGTCGACTAATAGAGACTATAAGTCGACTAATGGTCAATGATATGTGTGTGTGTATCAAGGCTTTTGACATGCTATTTCACAATTACAAACCACATCATATCAACTCTCTTTGGGACATCTTGATCATGAAGAACTCTTGATTCGTCGTGTGTTAGAGCTCCAAATGAAATGCTTCACAAATGTCTTCATCGAAGCATGTTCCAACATCTCCCCCTTTTTGATGATGACATGTTGTGTGCACATATGCTCCCCCTGCAGAAAATAGGTTATATTTTCCTCCTCCTGCAGAAATTGGGTTATAACAGATAGAGAAATACTTTGTTCTCTCCCTGAAACAAATATATCATAATATATATATATATATATATATATGTTCTTATCAACTTTTATATGGTACCTGCAAGATAAACGTTAGATGGTACCAAACATAAAAGAACATATTAACCTTTAGGAGTCTAAATCCATTTAGAATTTGGTTTCCACCTGTTAGTATTACATATATCATGAATGTATGATGCAATATATGTATTTTTATCATGAATACTTAAATTCTTAGGAATTCATATAAACTTATTTTTCTTAGACTTTCTTTTTACAAAAGAACTATATAGATTACTACAATATGAAGAATTTTCAATATATCCAATACCATAATTATTATGTGACAACTTTTGAAAAGATAATAAATCATTCAACTTTTCTTTTCCTTGATTGAACTTAGTCACATTTTGCAAAATATCTTCATATTTCTTTTTGAAAACTGAAATATCTTTATCTAAAATAGAAATCCTTTTATTCAAAGACTCAGTTTTCTTTTTAAGAAAAATGTTCTCTTTTATAAACTTCTCATTATCATTTTTTAAAATGATATGACTTTTTCAAACTCATCTTGTTGAGAATTTATAGAAGATACTTGTAAAGCAAAACATGAATTTTCATTTAAAAGTTTTTCATTTTCTTTTGATAAAACTTTATTTTTCAGTTTTTCATGCTTTAGATCATTAAACAATTCATGAAATGCATCAGAAAGTTCAGTAAATGATACCTCATCATCTTCAAGTGCCATATAACAGAGGTTGACACGTTCAGTGGTTTCTTCTTCGTCAGAGGAAGAGGAATCACTGTTTTCTGATGATGCTTCATAGTTTTTCTTCTTTCTGAACTTTTTGCTCTTGTATTTATCTTTCTTTTTGAGCAAAGGGCAATCCATCTTCATATGACCTGGTTTATTGCAATTAAAGCATTTGAATTTACCTTGCTTTAGAAATTTCCTGAATTTCTTTGAAAGCATTGCCATCTCCTCTTCATTGTCATCGGAATCATCCGTGTAGGAGGATGCATGGAAGGCAAGTTCTTTCTTCTTTGAATGGTGTTGTCGTTCCTCCTTCTTTCTTTCTTCCTATTGCACTTCATATGCCATTAGATTACCGATTAGGTTTTCTAACGACAAAGTTGAGAGATCATTGGCTTCTTCAATTGTGGTTGTCTTCTTCTCCCATTCTGGTGTGAGTGCACGAAGGATCTTACGAATTCTTTCGACTTGGGTGTAGTCCTTTCCAAGGGATGCTAATGAATTGGTAATGTCGGTGAATCTTGTTACCATTTCGGATATGGTTTCATTCTCCTCCATTTTGAATAATTCAAACCTGTGGACAAGAACAGATATTTTAGACTCTTTAACTTTACTTGTGCCTTCGTGTGTTACCTGAAGAGTATGCCATATTTGATGTGCAGAAGTGGCTGTTGACACACGGTTGAACTCTTCTTTGGTTAAGACGCAGAATAGAGCATTCATCGCTTTGGCGTCAAGGTTCGCATTCTTCTTTTGATCATCACTCCAAGCGTTGTAGTTGGTTGTTGGCTTGGTGTACGATGCTTCTACGATGTTCCAAAGTTCGTAGTTGAACGATTGCAAGTAGATCTTCATTCTACACTTCCAATAGTTGTAGTTGGATCCGTCAAATAGCGGTGGACGTTGTGTAGAATGTCCTTCTTTGAATTGTGACGAAGGGAACTCCGTTGCCATCCTTACTTGTTGTTGACTAGGTATGTAGGGCTTGTATGCCGAATGTGAGACCTTGCTCTGATACAATTGTTGGTCCCGAGATGATGCCAAATGCGGAACTTTCTCTGTTGACACTTATGGATCTAAACTACATAGTCAACACAAATACTAAACAAAGAAGAATTAAAGTTAATCAAATAAATAAACTTGCAGTAAAGGAAATCAAATCTCAGAAAAGTTTAGACAAACGCAAACACGAGAGATTTATCCTGGTTCGGTCCTCGTCACCTACATCCAGTCCCCAAGCCACCCGCTTGAGATTTTCCTTTATCCTTGATTTTGTACACCCAAAATCACAATCATGCACACCACTTGACAAATCCCCTTTGCCAAATGTGTACACCTTCTCTTCAACCAAGAGAACAAACTCCACCTTATACAACTGCTTCTACACCAAGAAGACACCCGTGTACAATGATTGCTTTGAGTATTACAACACTTTCCTATAAGCCTTGGTATTGTGTATGAACGTGGACAAGGTCTAGTATAGGAGAAACTTCATAGAACTTCACTAGAGAATCAGAATTTGGTGAAGAACTGAAGTGGGAACAGTTTTCAGGATTGACAGAATTTTTGATCTTAGAAAACTGAAGATTAGGATTGGTATTTGGCCTTTGGCTTAACTACCCTTTATATAGATGCACACTAGGGTAAGTTAGGGTAGTTACAGGTGCAATTCAAATGTTTGAAACGTTGGAAAACGTTGCACAAAAGACCAGATAACAGAAACCGTCCAACAGTCAGAAACTGCCTATAGTCGACTTGCCTTTTGAGTTAGTCGACTATACAAGGCAATTTTCCAAAGGTTAGTCGACTAGGTTTGGGTATAAGTCGACTAGGTCATGAAAAGTTCGAGTGACAGGTTTCTGGATAACTGAATCAAGTCGACTGCAACTTCCTTCAAGTCGACTGGACCAGTGATTAGTCGACTAGGGGCATAGTATTAGTCGACTACAAAGTCTATTAGTCGACTATGTTTGTCTGTCAAGTCGACTAATGGACAAACAGAGAGTTGGGTTTCTTTTGGACACATGACTAGTCGACTAGGGGGTTTGGGTTAGTCGACTACCAAGTGTATTAGTCGACTAATAGAGACTATAAGTCGACTAATGGTCAATGATATGTGTGTGTGTGTGTGTATCAAGGCTTTTGACATGCTATTTCACAATTACAAACCACATCATATCAACTCTCTTTGGGACATCTTGATCATGAAGAACTCTTGATTCGTCGTGTGTTAGAGCTCCAAATGAAATGCTTCACAAATGTCTTCATCGAAACATGTTCCAACATAGCCCTAATGGTTTTGGTATCTCTAATTCCCATTTAGTTTACATGCTTTCATATTATTGATTTTTAGCATGCTTTGTTTTTCCATGTTCATTATGCTAGATGCAATGTTTATTAGACTTTTAATATGCATTGTAGTATTTGAGATACACCCATGTTTATATGTATTTACATTTTTGTGTTCTCAGTATTGTTTAGCTATTGTGTATATCTTAGCTCTAAAAACATGTGCATTTACATAATGATCATATTGGTTTATTTTTTGTTTTATGCTTCATGTTTTGACTACTTGTTTAGATATATTTTTATTGAAACTTGTGTTTATACTTGTACAACTAATGAGTCACATTTGATTATTGTATGTTTATGCTTAGTTGCTTATTTGTACCCATTAGATGTACTTGTATAATCAGGTTTTGATGATTCTTGCATTTTAACTTGTATTCCCTATTTTTGTACATGTTTTCTTAAAAATATGTTTAGCTTCATGTATATGTTAATTTTGTCTAAAACTATTGGATATACATATATACCCTTGAGTCACTTGCCTTCATACAAAATCTTTTATAGACTCATTTATTTTTGAGATATGTATGTCTACTTTTAGTTTTAACAAAACATACATATACCTTGATGCTTGTTGAGTTTTGATGAAAATTTTTGTTTTGATGATTTGGTTTCATGTTTTGAAGATCCTTAACTAGTTTTTTAAAAATTACTTTAAGCTAGTTATTTATTCTTCATTTGGAAGTATTTTCAATTTACAACTATTTTCAAATCATATCTTTGAAAATCCCTACCTTCAAAGGGCGGTTGGATGGCGACCATGCCTTGTATACTCAAATTGAATATCCTTTTAACATGTGCATGAATAGAGTTGTAGTTATGAGTTATACACTCGATTTTCAAGGATTCTTATGTTTGTATATGTTGGCCCAAAGGCCTTCCACCCTAGTTTTGATGATGATTAACTCATGTAGTTATGTTTACTAATTATCTTGTGTTGTTTAAGTTTCAGATCTATTAACAAGATATTAGTCGGTGATTAGCTTCTACAAGGAGTTTAGAAGCTTTTCATGTTGATTCCAGGGCTTAAGCTTCAAGATCACACATTGCCTAGCCTATAGATGGAGTTTTGGAGCAAGTCTACTTGAAGATGAAGATCATCAAGAAGACTTAGATATCCTAGTTTAGATAGTGTGTTTAGATCCATTTGTAAAGCTTAGTATAGTTGATATGCTCAAGTGCACATAACACACATGTTTCATGATTTGGATTTTGGTTTTCATGAATAGTAGATCAAAACAAGTTTACTTTATTTCTATGTATATTAGATATATTCTAGATATACATACATGCTTTAAACCTGCTAGACAAACTTATTTTGACTATCCTATTCATGTATTAAAAAATCAAGTTTGATAAAAATACAAGTTTTGTTTTTGATAAAATTTGCAAGACTCAAAAATGAATTGATATGATTGATATATGTCTTGAAATTTTTATCACAAGTTTGTGTTTTAATATAAAATGTTAAAACAAGTGTTGTGGATTTTTAGAAGACTTAAAAGATTTTTCAAAATATTTTTAAACTGTTTTTCTTTCCCAGATTTCTGTTCCAGGCTTCAATCAGTCGACTAAGTCAACTGACCTAGTCGACTTGGCTGAAGACGGTCGACAGGGACGGTCGACCGACGTGCACAAATCTGTGCACGTTTGGAGACACTGGGACGGTTGACCGTACGGGTCGACCGGGTTGAGAGCAGAGCTCTCTGTTTGTTTGGGTCGACCGTGCCGGTCGACCGTGGTTGCCCAACGGTCATATTTTAGACCGTTGGCGGTCGGCCGGGCCGGCAGACCGGCAGTCTGTCAGACTGCCAGCTCAGCCTAACGGCTAGTTTTCTGATGGGCCTATAAAAACCCCATCTCTTTGGGTTTTTGGCCAAGGTTTTTAGAGACAAAATTTCCAAACTTTCTCTACTGTTTTAAAAGAGTTTTAAAAAGAGTTTTGTGCCAAAAAGATTTATCTTTGTATTGTTTTGGTTTTTGGAAAAACAAAGAAAACTAGGTTTTGGGATATTGATTTGATCTTGTATTTCTATCATATACAAGAGATTTCCCAAGTAGTTTTTCTTTGTTGCTTGTTTCCAAAAACACCTAGTTTTTCACACTCGAGCTATCACCTATCCTATTCTATTAGGATCATTTGTTTTGTGGAAAAAGAGAAAAGAAAGAGAGATTGAGTTTGTGGTCTTTGGAACCACTTGTTGTAAACACCCTTATTCTTGTTGTATCCCTCTTTGGTAGAGGTGATCGGGTGATTGGTTTGCTCCCTCTAGTGAGAGGTGGAGTTTGGTTGTAAACCCTCTTCGGTAGAGGTGTTGGTTGTTGTATTGGCTACGGGCCTACCCCTCGGTTGTGAGGTGGTTGTTTGAGAGAGGAGTTTGGTACTCCTAGAGTTGTAACAAATCCTCTTCGGTAGAGGTTCCCTCGGTGGGAGATAGTGGATTGGAAATCCTACACGGTGGTGTAGGCGGGGATGTAGAGCAAGGTGCTCGAACCTCGAAACATATCTTGGTGTTTGCGTTTTGATCCATTGTCTCTCTAACTCTCTCTCTCATTT
This sequence comes from Agave tequilana, assembly GCA_038442645.1. NCBI lineage: Eukaryota > Viridiplantae > Streptophyta > Magnoliopsida > Asparagales > Asparagaceae > Agave > Agave tequilana. The sequence goes on along the minus strand of JAVJIF010012713.1, from coordinate 66,251 downwards.
AATTGTGCAAAGCATCATTCATATCATCATACCATATTTGCTTGTGTTGAGCATAATTCATATTGCCATATCATATCTATTTGCTTGTGTTGCCTTGCATATATTCATATTGTCTATTCATCTTATATGCTTGGTTGTTTGTGTGTGCCTCACTTGTACCTAATCAACAAGAGCTTCACATAGCACCTCAACCCATTAAAGGGGAATCAAGAGGAGTTAGTCTAGAGCCCTTCACGGGGAATTCGGCTACACTTGTTGATTGTACTAAGTGTGTTGCAAGATTTGCATTAGCTTCCGCATTTAGCGCACTTAGTTTTGCATTTAGTTTCTAGATTAGCACTTACACCTATTCACCCCCCCTCTAGGTGTTTTTCAATTGGTATCAGAGCTAGTGCTCCTGATATTAGGCTTAACATCCTAGGAGTGAGATCCATTTGATTGCTAGTCTATTGTTTGCATTTGCTTGTTTGCACACTCATATAGTTTGTCATGGACTTCATGACCCCACCTAGCTTTGATCCTTCCAACATTGTTGTTTGGAAGTATAGGATGTCCATGTACCTAAAGACCCTAGGTTTGCATGTCTTTCTTGCGGCCACCAAGAAATGCTATCTTAGAGATCGCAATCATATAGGGGCCAATGCACAAGCCCTTGAGGCCATTAGAAGCACATTATCAAAAGAATATCTTTTACTTGCTTCTAACTTTGATTCCGCATTTGCAGTGTGGAATATGTTGACAACCACCACCACCTCTGAGCTTCAATTGCCAAATCAACCGGAGGAGTCTAGTGGAGAATCCGACTCACAATGCTATATGGTCCAAGGGAATGACTCCCTTGAGGTACACTCGGAAACCCACTTAGATAGTGATGATTGTGCTAGTTCTTCAAATGATTATGTTGATCCCATGCTTTGAATGAAGAACTATCCTTAGTTTGTGAAAAATTAATAGAAAACTATAAAGTTTTGAAAAGAAAAGTCTAGGCATTAACAATGAAAATAAAATTTGATTGCTAGACTTGACATTGTTTTGCAAGAGAAGGATGAGATCTCTACTGAAAGGGATTCATTGAAATCTCAACTTGAACTTGCACTTAAAGAAAATGAATTTTTAAAATCTAAAAATGATTGCCATGATATTTTGAAGAAAATGAAAATTTGTCTTCAAAAATTGATTTTGTTTTAAAAGAGAATGTTGCTTTGAAAAAAAAAATTATTTCTATTTCAAATGATTTAAATGTTTGTTTAAAGAAAAATGATGTTTTGAAGAATAAGATGGATGCACATGTTTGTCATGCTAGTGTAGCTTCTTCATCTAGTCTACCCAATGCATGTACCTCTTCTTCTAGAATTAATGATGATATTTGTTTGTTAAAGAAGAGAGTAGATTGTTTGGGCTCCACTATGAGCCAATGTGCCATGAACCACACTCGCTTGGAATCCTTGGTTCGAAAGAAACAAGTTCTAACTTTTATGCATGCACACCCTCCACGGCATACACATGCTCCTCACGGACACACCCATCACCATATGTATGCTCATGTGTACACATGTACACATTGTGGACGTAAGGGCCACCTTGCTAAATTTTGCTATGATAGATTACATACTCCTAATTTAGCAAAGATTTGTTTAGGTTAGAGAAGATACTAACCCCCATGGACCCAAAGAGAGTATGGGTACCAAAGACCACCCCTCCTTTGTTTAATGTAGGTGTGGGCTCTCACATGACGTGAGAGTAGCCGTACCTTGGAGTGGATGCGTTCCGTGCTTAAAGAAAATCAATTGGATGCATCACTTTCAAGGGAAGATTTGGTGGAGAGGACCACCACGTTTTGGAGACAAGGAAAGTTGCTTCTTCGGTTTTGTAACTATCCTTTACTCCTATTTATTGTTTTCATGCTTTCAATATTCATTGTTTATAGCTTGTTTTTGATGTCTATGGATTAGTATGTTCATTCCATGTTTATTAGATCCTTGACATACATGTATAGTATTTGAGACACACATGCTTATTTGAATCATACTTAGTGTTCTCACTTTTGTTTAAGCTATAATGTACATCATGAATCTAATACATGTGAATTTACATAGTAATCATGTTTTAGTTTTTCTCATGATGATTTTTATCGTGTTTGATGCTTCATGTTAAGATTATTTGTTTAGATGTTAGTTTTCATTAAGACTAGGATTTATACTTGTACATATAGTGGGCCACAAATAAATCTATATATGTTTGGGCTTGATTGCTTATTTGAACCCATTAGATGTGCTAATATAGTCTAGTTTTGATGATTCATACATTTTAACTTGTATTCCATTTTTGAATTTGTTTTATGAGTTTTCACTTCATGTATATGTGTATTATTGCCAAACTTTAAGATATACATGTATACCCCTTGAGTCATTTGCCTTTCATGCAAATCTATATATATGGACTCAAATTGTGTTTAGGGATATGTATGCATACTTCATGTTTGACAAATCATACATATACCTTGAAATGAAATTTGTTTTTAAATGAAAATTTAGTTATTCATGTTTTCAAGTGTTTATATTTAACTTCATGTATATGTCTATCTTGTCCAAACTATTAGATATACATGTTTATCCTTTTTGAGCCACGTGCCTTAATGCATATATTTTGTGGACTCGTTGTGTTTTGGATATGTATGTATGCTTTAGTTTGTATAAGATATACATACACCTTGAAGATTAAATAGTTTTTTATATTTTCATGTTTTCATGCTTAAGGAATAATTGAGCTTAATGAAAAATTTTCATGATTATGATATTCACACCTTATTTGTACACTCACATTTATTGCTTGCTCATGTTTTGTTTTCAGGAGTCATATTTATGCCTAATTGAATTAGAGTGTTGATTATCTTGTGGATTTCATGTTTTATGAAAATTATTTTTTAGTTTATTCCTTGCTTGAAGGATTTCGTACTAGCTAACAAAAATTTCCATTGTAACTAGTTCGTATTCTTCACTTTGGTAGAGTATTTCAAACAAAGCTTATTTTTCAAATCTATTTTTGAAAACCCCTACCCTTAATGGGAGGTGGATGGGTGATCATGTTCATGTATGCTTTAAATGAAAATCATTTAAAACTTGTCCATGATTGGGAGGTAGTAATATGATGTATACACTTGATTTTATTGTTATGTCAATTGGTATCCTTGAACTCTTTCAATTGGTATCATTTTGATCTTCTTGTATACTCATATTTGTTTTGTATGTATGTATGATTTCAATTCCAAGAATATCAATTTCTATTGGTATCTATTTTCCATACATTATATGTTTGTGTTTATGCTAGTGCTTGAGTTTCAATTTATATAAATTGATTACTTTTAAATTAGTATCAAGACTATGCATTATTTTGTTGGTATTTCATAAAGGGGGAGAAAATCCATTTTTCATATTTCAATTGGTATTTGATTCCACTCCCACACTTTATGATGTTTATTTTAAGCATATCAAAATTGTGTATATGGCTTAAAAAGAAAAATACTATGTTTTATATCAAGATGTCTTGTGTTTTTAAATTGGTATCTAAAAATTTTGTTTAAAGTAAAACAAAAGTTTTGATTTAAATTTCTTATATGCAAGGAGAGCTTAACATCTCTTCTACATATAGATTCATGTTGAGTGTATTGTGTATTGAGAGCTTAACATCTCTTCTTTATGTGGTACAATTGTGTAGGGGGAGCTTCACATCTCCTCTTATTCATTACATAATGTGTTTATGTGAATTAGGGTTTAACATCCCTCTTTCATGTAATGCACATGTGTAGGGAAGCTAACTTAGCGTCTTCCTCTTCATGAATGTATATAGCATATAACATTTATTGATCTTTGTTTATTGGTATCAAGATGCTTCATTGACATATTTTCAATTGATATCATGTTTTTAAAGTCACCCCTTATTGACTTTGTTTTTGTTTTAGACAAAAAGGAGGAGAACATTATTTTTTTTTATTGTTTTGATTGACAAGGGGAAGAAAGATTTTTACCCCTCATTTTATTTATGGTTTTGATTGTTTACCCCTTTGTTGATGATTGACAAAAGGGGGAGAAAGATTTGAGTTTGATATATGGTTTTTGAGTTTGATATATGCATAGTTATGTTTTTGCATATATTAAGTTTAATATAGTTTAATGTATGTTTAATTGGTATCTAGAGCATGTTTTGTTTTTTTTTTGAACATTGTATTGGTATCTAGAACCTTTATTGTTTATGCATATTTATGCATTCATGTTTAATATTTATTGCATATTATTATGTTTATTTGGTATGCATGAGTTAGGGGGAGCTTCTTTGAAGCTTAACTTTAATCCATGCATATATAACTCCATGAGTTTTGTCATCATCAAAAAGGGGGAGATTGTTGGCCCAAAGGCCTTCCACCCTAGTTTTGATGATGATTAACTCATGTAGTTATGTTTACTAATTATCTTGTGTTGTTTAAGTTTCAGATCTATTAACAAGATATTAGTCAGTGATTAGCTTCTACAAGGAGTTTAGAAGCTTTTCATGTTGATTCCAGGGCTTAAGCTTCAAGATCACACATTGCCTAGCCCATGGATGGAATTTTGGAGCAAGTCTACTTGAAGATGAAGATCATCAAGAAGACTTAGGTATCCTAATTTAGATAGTGTGTTTAGATCCATTTGTAAAGCTTAGTATAGTTGATATGCTCAAGTGCACATAACACACACGTTTCATGATTTGGATTTTGGTTTTCATGAATAGTAGATCAAAATAAGTTTACTTTATTTCTATGTATATTAGATATATTCTAGATATACATACATGCTTTAAACCTGCTAGACAAACTTATTTTGACTATCCTATTCATGTATTGAAAAACCAAGTTGATAAAAATACAAGTTTTGTTTTTGATAAAATTTGCAAGACTCAAAAATGAATTGATATGATTGATATATGTCTTGAAATTTTTATCACAAGTTTGTGTTTTAATATAAAATGTTAAAACAAGTGTTGTGGATTTTTAGAAGACTTAAAAGATTTTTCAAAATATTTTTAAACTGTTTTTCTTTCCCAGATTTCTGTTCCAGGCTTCAATCAGTCGACTAAGTCAACTGACCTAGTCGACTTGGCTGAAGACGGTCGACAGGGACGGTCGACCGACGTGCACAAATCTGTGCACGTTTGGAGACACTGGGACGGTCGACCGTACGGGTCGACCGGGTTGAGAGCAGAGCTCTCTGTTTGTTTGGGTCGACCGTGCCGGTCGACCGTGGTTGCCCAACGGTATATTTTAGACCGTTGGCGGTCGGCCGGGCCGGCCGACCGGCAGTCTGTCAGACTGCCAGCTCAGCCTAACAGCTAGTTTTCTGATGGGCCTATAAAAACCCCATCTCTTTAGGTTTTTGGCCAAGGTTTTTAGAGACAAAATTTTCAGACTTTCTCTACTATTTTAAAAGAGTTTTAAAAAGAGTTTTGTGCCAAAAAGATTTATCTTTGTATTGTTTTGGGTTTTTGGAAAAACAAAGAAACTAGGTTTTGGGATATTGATTTGATCTTGTATTTCTATCATATACAAGAGATTTCCAAGTAGTTTTTCTTTGTTGCTTGTTTCCAAAAACACCTAGTTTTCCACACTTGAGCTATCACCTATCCTATTCTATTAGGATCATTTGTTTTTGTGGAAAAGAGAAAAGAAAGAGAGATTGAGTTTGTGGTCTTTGGAACCACTTGTTGTAAACACCCTTATTCTTGTTGTATCCCTCTTTGGTAGAGGTGATCGGGTGATTGTTTTGCTCCCTCTAGTGAGAGGTGGAGTTTGGTTGTAAACCCTCTTCGGTAGAGGTGTTGGTTGTTGTATTGGCTACGGCCCACCCCTCGGTTGTGAGGTGGTTGTTTGAGAGAGGAGTTTGGTACTCCTAGAGTTGTAACAAATCCTCTTCGGTAGAGGTTCCCCCGGTGGGAGATAGTGGATTGGAAATCCTACACGGTGGTGTAGGCGGAGATGTAGAGCAAGGTGCTCGAACCTCGAAACATATCTTGGTGTTTGCGTTTTGATCCATTGTCTCTCTAACTCTCTCTCTCATTTAATTGTGCAAAGCATCATTCATATCATCATACCATATTTGCTTGTGTTGAGCATAATTCATATTGCCATATCATATCTATTTGCTTGTGTTGCCTTGCATATATTCATATTGTCTATTCATCTTATATGCTTGGTTGTTTGTGTGTGCCTCACTTGTACCTAATCAACAAGAGCTTCACATAGCACCTCAACCCATTAAAGGGGAATCAAGAGGAGTTAGTCCAGAGCCTTCACGGGGAATTCGGCTACACTTGTTGATTGTACTAAGTGTGTTGCAAGATTTGCATTAGCTTCCGCATTTAGCGCATTTAGTTTTGCATTTAGTTCTAGATTAGCACTTACACCTATTCACCCCCCCTCTAGGTGTTTTTCAGTATACTCATATTTGTGTCTTATATATGTATGCTTTAAATTTCAATTAGTATCAATTTTAATTGGTATATTAATTTTCATACATACATATATATATATACATATATATATACATATTATATATACATACATATATATATATATACATATATATATATATATATGATTTGATTGTGCTTACAATAACTTTACATCTTAAAGCATAAATTATATTTATGCTAAGCTTGATTTAGTCCTTAATGCCAATTATTTTTCAATTTGTATCTTATACAAGCTTATGTATCATTTTTATTAGTATTTCATAAAGGGGAAGGAAAAAAATCGTGTTTTATCTTTCTATCAGTTTTATTTTCAATTGGTATCTTACTCCCATTCTTTATGATGAAAAAAATACTTTGTTTTGATATATGCTAACATTTTCAATATTGGTATCAATAATCTTAAATTGGTATTATTTTCATTTGTATCCTTATTGCAAATGAGTTGTGTTTACCCCAAAATATTGGTTTTTACTTTCAAATGGTATCAAAATTTACAATATATTTCAATTGGCATCAAAAATGTATAATGTTTCATTTTCAATTGGTATCAAAAATTTATAAGATATTTTCAATTGGTATCATAAATTTGTTTTAAAGTGGTTTCATAATATTTTGATATATATTGCTCATATGCAAGGGAAGCTTAACATTTCTCTATATTTTGATTCATATTGAGTGTACTTTTCATATTAAAGTGATTGACCTATCTTTGGTATGTAGTATACATGTGTAGGGGGAGCTTAACATCTCTACTTATACATTATATATTATACTTTATGTGGTTAGGGTCTAGTCATCTCTTTTCATGTAATGCATGTATGCAGGGGAGTTAACTTTACGTCTCTCCTCTTCATGAATGTATATCGTATATATATCTTTATTGTTTGTTTTTCCTTCGTCCCTTTGTTAATGAATTGACAAAAAGGGGAAGAAGAATTTGGTGAGTTTATATATGCATGTTTATTTTATTTCCTCGTTTATGCAAAAAGGGGAAAAAGAATTTGGTGAGTTTTATGCTTGTATATTTCCATTTATGCATATATATTTGTATTTGGTTTATACATTTTCATTGAATATCTTTATGTTTATTGTTATGCATGAGTTGAGGGGGAGCTTCTATGAAGTTTAAGTTTAATCCATGCATATTAACTTCATGAGTTTTGTCATCATTAAAAAGGGAGATTGTTGGCCCAAAGGCCCTTCACTCTAGTTTTGATGATGATTAACTCATATAGTTATAGTTTACTAATGATCTTGTGCTTAATTAGTTTCACATATTTGAACAAGATCTTAGTAGGTGTTTGGCTCTAACAAAAGAGTTTTGGAGCTAACACATGTAGATTCAAGAGCTCACGTGTCAAGATCGCATCTAGCACTCGGTTGGAGTCAAGCTCGTTGGATCACGTTTAGATCGAGTCGATTTGGAGAGAAGAAGACTTCAGTTTTTTTTTAGTATAGTTTGTTTAGATCTTGTGTAAAGATTAGGTAGTGTTATATGCTCAAGTTCACACACACACACACACAAAGTTTAAAGGTTATTGGTTTTCAGTTTAACTGGTTTTGGATGTCATGTCAAAAACATAGATATATATCTTATAGGTATATTGGATTTTATCCATATACAATATGCTTCAATTTGTTTGAATATCTTGTTTTTAAATCCACATGAGTTTTTGGAGAAAACGGTTTTCCATTTCAAAGTTTGGTTTTTGGAAAATACGGTTTTTGTTTAAAGACCAAATTTCAATATCAATAAAATGGTTCAAATCGTTTGTAATATGTGTTGAATTTTAGTCACACATATTTGTTATTCAAAGATCTTACAAGAAGTTATTTTTGTGAAATTTATGGGATTTTATTGAGTTAAAATACCTAAGTTTTCAATCCCAGAATTATCTCAGCCAGACCCACTGGCAGTCGACCGGACCGGTCGACCATGTGCACGAGAGACGTGCACATGATAAGCCTAAACGGCCGATCGACCGCGCGGTCGACCGACAGAAAGCACCCACTATCGGGTACTGGCCAGTCGATCGGGCGGTCGACCGATAGCTTGGCCCGGTCAACCGGGCGGTCGACCGGAGGCTCAACGATTAAAAAAATGACCGTTGGCCGACCGACCGGCTGGTCGACCGGAAGGGCAATTTTGGCTTTTCCATATTGTCAACGGCTAGTTTTTTAGAGATGATTATTGTAACCCCCTGCTCCCTGATGTACGTATCACAGTATCCGTCTGCGATACGACGTACAATATTGATTTGACCTCCGTGGTAGTCCGATTGAGCTGATTTCAGTTTCAAAAACTATTTTCTAATATTTGAGATTTGTCAGGATTTTTCTGAAAATTTCTGGATTATTTTGGAAAATCTTCGTAATCGGTGTCGACCGATACCGATAACCGACTTTACGAATTTTATTTCACAAACGGAGTTGTATTTTGAGAATCCGCTTTCACCATGTATCTTAGAATCGTATTTTCTACGTTCGGGTATTTTTGGGGATTTTTCTGATTTTATCGAAAATCGGGCCAAACCGGTGTCGCCCGGTACCAGTGTCATCTTCCAGGATTTTTAATTACAAACCGGATAGAATTTCTTCAAACTGTTTTCATATTACGTCTCAGGATAATATTTTCTATTTTTTTAATTTTTGGGCACCGTTCGGAGCTAGTCGAATATCGGGCCAATTTAATAATAATAAAATTTTAATTTTTTTAATCTTTCCTTTTTCTTTTCTTTTCTTTTCTTTTCTTCTTACCTCTTCCAGCGACTTCCCACCGCCATTCTTTCCAACGACTTTCCCCCTCCTTTTAGATCCCTCCTCTCTCTCTCTCTCTTTTCTATTCTCTCTCTCACTCTCCCACACACACTCTCTCTCTCTCTCCAAACTCTCTCTCTCTAACCTCTCCCCTCTCTCTCTCTTTTCTATTCTCTCTCTCTCACAGCCAGTCCCCTCTCTCTCCCTCTCTCTTTGCAGGCCACGGGCGGCGGCCTGGCCGTTGCCAGCGGCCAGGCCAGGCCGGCGGCGCGGGAGGCCGGCAAGGCCGGCGGCGCGGGTGGTGGGGGGGCGCCAGCCCCCATCCTCTATTTCTCTCCCTCTCTCTCTTGCGGATGGGACCCCCGGCGGCCACGGGCGCCAGAGCGGCGCCGGGGTGGCGCCGGCGCCGGCGGCGCGGCCGTGCCGGCCGGGCGGCGGCCGCGCGTGGGCGGCAGCAGCAGCTCAAGGCTGCTGCTGCTGTTGCTTCTATTGGGTGAAAAACCCAATGGGTTTGGGTTTAACCCAAACCCAACCCATTTGCTATTCAACCCGGCCCAATAAAGGTAATTTGCAGAAAAACCCCTGTGCTTATTTCTTATTTGCATATCAATAATTTTATTACATATTTAACTCATTTTCGTTACTTTTAGTGTTCGGGCGATATCGGGAGCATCCGGACTCCGATTTGGATGATTCTGGATTCGTTGCGATTGTGGGAAAGAGAGCTACCTGCTTATGACCAGTTTGTGAGTGTTTTTCTTTTATAAATTATATTTTATCTTGTTTAGTGACATTGAGTGATATATCTTGAGTACGGCTAAAAGACGGTAACTATGAAATATTAACTGGTAATGACTGGACAGACATTGTAATAGGAATAACCTAGAAGATTGGTAGGTAATTCCTGATTGAATAATCATAACAATAAATAATGACATAGACAACCTGCACAGCCACTGATACTCGGGCCACTATGTCACCGTATTCTTGACATGTATTGTAGCACAGTTACGTTACACGTATACTGATTCACATGTATTGTAGCACAGTTACGTTACACGTATACTAATTCACAGATACACTATGACACGACACTGTCACTAGACATGCATGCGGGATACCGTTACTGTACTTCACAGGACATGGTATTACATGATACACCGACCACTGTTATTACATGTACTAGTACAACGCAGACATGTTACACGGATTATGGCTACACATCTATGTTTCACTAGTACACGGATGAGTACAGCATTACACGGATACTGTCGTTCACCGTACCAGATATTTGACACTGACCACTGTTATTACATGTACATGTTGCACAGATACTATGACACGTCACACTCTTATGTTGTATTCATGTCACACCGATATATATAAATGCACCACTTCACGGATATCGTTATGAAATATAGAATTATCATCGTTACATGAATTCTCGGCATATCACTGTTACACATGCATGTATGGTTTCTTTATTCTTGTCATATGGATTCCCGCTCAGATTACATGTATTATTGTTCCATGTTACCGTATTCATGTTATATGATTGTTTCCTGTTATTGATATGGATATTCCCGTTACTGGACATGAGAGCTGTTGATATGCGATATGTGGAATCCCACATCTATTGTTCCCGTTTCCCGTTATATTGTTCCCGTTTCCCGTTATATTGTTCTATGCTATCAACAGAGCTCAGGTCCAGTTATCATGTTACCCGTATCATGTATTTGTTCTTGTGACATTGTATACTTGACATATCAGATCATAAAGCTAACTTGGGTATGGGGGAGACTTGACGGTTGATTAGATCATATCGGGTGGATGTCTGGATCCATTGTTTGTCCCACTGCAGGGGACGGGGTAGTGCTGGCTACCGTCTGTTACTCATGAGCATCCCGTTATTGTTTTAGCTCATTGAGATTCCCGTTACATGTTACAGCTCTAGCGGGCTGGCCCTGGTCTCAGCAGCCAGGGGTCTGTTTAAAGCCGTGTCCCGGGTATGCACGGGATACACCAGCCCGATAAGAACTCCTCGACCATGGGTTTCCAATTAACATAATAAAATAGTATACACAATAGTGACGTCGGGAACACTTGTTATTTGGTCACTCTCTCGTTTGGATAATGGTACCCGTAGGCCATGTCCGGATGGGTTCGACTGGAGTGCGGGCTCCAGTATGAACTGCCAGTGGTATGGGACACTGGAAGAGATTGATTAAAATATCAGGTGGTACTGATTGCTATTATTGTATAAATAACATGACTTGCCTGATACATGTATTCACTTGTTTAGTTGTACTTGTTTCTGTACCTGATTATTTATCCGCTATCATGTTACATGTATATCTGTTACCTTGCCTGGTACATGTTACTCTTTCTGAGGTGGCATACTACGCATGTTCTGCATTGCATCTATTCTGTTTTCATATGCCCACCTGCATGTTCATATTGCATATGCCCACCTGTATGGTCACTGCTATCACGTAACCACTAGACAACAGTATTTATGATATAAACCGGACACGCCTAAAGACATGACCAGATGATAACCGGCTTCGGGATGATATTCAAAGATGACATGTTTATATATTTCTACTGTTTAGAGATGCTTATTATCTGGTATCACTATTACTACCTCATGGACTATATATTATTATCGTGCTTGTATTACTATTGTATCTATTACTGCCTCCTTCATTTTACCACTCACTAGGTCGCTTTCTGACGATCCTGGGTTTGCATACCCAGGTTGGAGATCCGAGTTACCGTAGTATCAGAGAATGTCTTGGAGTCACATGGGAGATTCCTCATCGGGACTATTCATAGGTATCCTGGTGCTTTATTTCTGTTCTCTTATTTATCCTCATTTTTCATATCTGTTATGATCGCTGACCCCTTTCTGCAGGTATTCTTGTACTTATTTCATGTTGGAACTCATGTATATATGGTGGTTATTTCCTGTACTGAGGCTTAACGTACGCGTGAGGTTGTTTTCACCTCGCGTATGTACGTCGCCATAACGTCCCCGTACCTGCGGGACCGGGGCGTTACAACGTGGTATCAGAGCCTAGGTTAACACCTGGTGTGGGTACCACCTGGGTCCATACTCGGGCTCTTGCCACCAGTACAATGAGAGTCAGATGCAAGCTTATCTGTCTCTGAATTTGGGGATTCCAGCAACGAGTACAAGAATACCATGACCATGACAATTCATTCCTTGACTCGTTTGTCTTCCTTCCTTCCTTCAAGTTGTCAAGCAGAACATCCAATTTCCTTCTCGCTTTCCTTACATCGTTTTGCTTCCCATCCGTTAGGATCAGTTCACTACCATACTTCTCCAGCCCGAGTTCCTTATAGATAGCAGAGTGCGCAGCGGAAGTGTCGTGGACCCATAACATTTAGGCTTTGGGGTTGAAACTATTGTTCTCACACCTGAATGGAAATTGCGATGACGCAATTTTTTGTAAGGTGGGGAGAAATGTACCCCCTGCTCCCTGATGTACGTATCACAGTATCCGTCTGCGATACGACGTACAAATTAATTTGACTTCCGTGGTAGTCCGATTGAGCTGATTTCAGTTTCAAAAATTATTTTCTAATATTTGAGATTTTCAGGATTTTTCTGAAAATTCTGGATTATTTTGGAAAATCTCGGTAATCGGTGTCGACCGATACCGATAACCGACTTTACGAATTTTATTTCACAAACAGAGTTGTATTTTGAAAATCTGCTTTCACCATATATCTTAGAATCGTATTTTCTACGTTCGGGTATTTTCGGGGATTTTTCTGATTTTATCGAAAATCGGGCCAAACCGGTGTCGCCCGGTACAAGTGTCATCTTCCAGAATTTTTAATTTACAAACTGGATAGAATTTATTCAAACTGTTTTCATATTACATCTCAGGATAATATTTTCTATTTTTTTGAATTTTTGGGCACCACTCGGAGCTAGTCGAATATCGGGCCAATTTAATAATAATAAAATATTAATTTTTTTAATCTTTCCTTTTTCTTTTCTTTCTTTTCTTTTCTTCTTACCTCTTCCAGCGACTTCCCACCGCCATTCTTTCCACCGACTTTCCCCCTCCTTTTAAATCCCTCCTCTCTCTCTCTTTTCTATTCTCTCTCTCACTCTCCCACACACTCTCTCTCTCCAAACTCTCTCTCTCTCTCTCTCTCTAACCTCTCCCCTCTCTCTCTCTTTTCTATTCTCTCTCTCTCACAGCCAATCCCCTCTCTCTCCCTCTCTCTTTGCAGGCCACGGGCGGCGGCCTGGCCGTTGCTAGCGGCCAGGCCAGGCCGGCGGCGCTGGTGGTGGGGGGGCGCCAGCCCCCACCCTCTATTTCTCTCCCTCTCTCTCTTGCGGATGGGACCCCCGGCGGCCACGGGCGCCGGCGCCGGCGCCGGCGGGGCAGCGGCGCCGGCGAGGTGGCCGTGCCGGCCGGGCGGCGGCCGCGCGTGGGCGGCAGCAGCAGCTCAAGGCTGCTGCTGCTGTTGCTTCTATTGGGCGAAAAACCCAATGGTTTGGGTTTAACCCAAACCCAACCCATTTGCTATTCAACCCGGCCCAATAAAGGTAATTTGCAGAAAAACCCCTGTGCTTATTTCTTATATGCATATCAATAATTTTATTACATATTTAACCCATTTCCGTTACTTTTAGTGTTCGGGCGATATCGGGAGCATCCGGACTCCGATTTGGATGATTCTGGATCCGTTGCGATCGTGGGAAAGAGAGCTACCTGCTTATGGCCAGTTTGTGAGTGTTTTTCTTTTATAAATTATATTTTATCTTATTTAGTGACATTGAGTGATATATCTTGAGTATGGCTAAAAGACGGTAACTATGAAATATTAACTGGTAATGACTGGACAGACATTGTAATAGGAATAACCTAGAAGATTGGTAGGTAATTCTTGATTGAATAATCATAACAATAAATAATGACATAGACAACCTGCACAGCCACTGATACTCTGGCCACTATGTCACCGTATTCTTGACATGTATTGTAGCACAGTTACGTTACACGTATACTGATTCACATGTATTGTAGCACAGTTACGTTACACGTATACTGATTCACAGATACACTATGACACGACACTGTCACTAGACCTGCATGCGGGATACCGTTACTGTACTTCACAGGACATGGTATTACATGATACACGGACCACTGTTATTACATGTACTAGTACAACGCAGACATGTTACACGGATTATGGCTACACATCTATGTTTCATTAGTACACGGATGAGTACAGTATTACACGGATACTGTCGTTCACCGTACCAGATATTCGACACTGACCACTGTTATTACATGTACATGTTGCACAGATACTATGACACGTCACACTCTTATGTCGTATTCATGTCACACCGATATATATAAATGCACCACTTCACGGATATCGTTATGAAATATAGAATTATCATCGTTACATGAATTCTCGGCATATCACTGTTACACATGCATGTATGGTTTCTTTATTCTTGTCATATGGATTCCCGCTCAGATTACATGTATTATTGTTCCATGTTACCGTATTCATGTTATATGATTGTTTCCTGTTATTGATATGGATATTCCCGTTACTGGACATGAGAGCTGTTGATATGCGATATGTGGAATCCCACATCTATTGTTCCCGTTTCCCGTTATATTGTTCTCGTTTCCCGTTATATTGTTCTATGCTATCAACAGAGCTCAGGTCCAGTTATCATGTTACCCGTATCATGTATTTGTTCTTGTGACATTGTATACTTGACATATCAGATCATAAAGCTAACTTGGGTATGGGGGAGACTTGACGGTTGATTAGATCATATCGGGTGGATGTCTGGATCCATTGTTTGTCCCACTGCAGGGTACGGGGTAGTGCTGGCTACCGTCTGTTACTCATGAGCATCCCGTTATTGTTTTAGCTCATTGAGATTCCCGTTACATGTTACAGCTCTAGCGGGCTGGCCCTGGTCTCAGCAGCCAGGGGTCTGTTTAAGGCCGTTTTCCCGGGTATGCACGGGATACACCCACCCGATAAGAACTCCTCGCCATGGTTTTCCAATTAACATAATAAAATAGTATACACAATAGTGACGTCGGGAACACTTGTATTTGGTCACTCTCTTGTTTGGATAATGGTACCCGTAGGCTATGTCCGGATGGGTTCGACTGGAGTGCGGGCTCCAGTATGAACTGCCAGTGGTATGGGACACTGGAAGAGATTGATTAAAATATCAGGTGGTACTGATTGCTATTATTGTATAAATAACATTACTTGCCTGATACATGTATTCACTTGTTTAGTTGTACTTGTTTCAGTACCTGATTATTTATCCGCTATCATGTTTACATGTATATCTGTTACCTTGCCTGGTACATGTTACTCTTTCTGAGGTGGCATACTACGCATGTTCTGCATTGCATCTATTCTGTTTTCATATGCCCACCTGCATGTTCATATTGCATATGCCCACCTGTATGGTCACTGCTATCACGTAACCACTAGACGACATATTTATGATATAAACCGGACACGCCTAAAGACATGACCAGATGATAACCGGCTTCGGGATGGTATTCAAGATGACATGTTTATATATTTCTACTGTTTAGTAGATGCTTATTATCTGGTATCACTATTACCACCTCATGGACTATATATTATTATCGTGCTTGTATTACTATTGTATCTATTACTGTCTCCTTCATTTTACCACTCACTAGGTCGCTTTCTGACGACCCTGGGTTTGCATGCCCAGGTTGGAGATCCGAGTTACCGTAGTATCAGAGAGTGTCTTGGAGTCACATGGGAGATTCCTCATCGGGACTATTCATAGGTATCCTGGTGCTTTATTTTTGTTCTCTTATTTATCCTCATTTTTCATATCTGTTATGATCGCTGACCCCTTTCTGCATGTATTCTTGTACTTATTTCATGCTGGAACTCATGTATATATGGTGGTTATTTCCTGTACTGAGGCTTAACGTACGCGTGAGGTTGTTTTCACCTCGCGTATGTACGTCGCCATAATGTCCCCGTACCTGCGGGACCGGGGCGTTACAATTATAAATACTCATCTCTTGGGCTGTTTTCACTAAGAATTTCAAGGGCAAAAATTCCTATCTTTCTTAGTGTTTTAGCAACAAGTTTTCAAAGAGTTTTGTGCTAAAAGATATATCTTTTATTTATTTTCATGGGTTGGAAAAATTAAAGAAAAAAGAAGTCTTTGGAAAATTTGTTTTGATCTTCATCTCTATCTTCTTCTAGTATTTTTTTCAAGTGTTTTTCTTTGTAATTTGTTTTCGAAACACTTTGTTTTCTCACACTTGAGCTATCATCTCTATCCTATCTATAGGATCTTTGTTTTGTGGGAAAATTAGTTTGTGGTCTATTGTGATCACCAAAGTTGTAATCTTTCTTTGTGTTGGCTTTGTACCTACCTTCTAAGTGTAGAGGATGTTGTACTTTAGATTTTGTTTTCATCCCTCTTATGTAGAGGTGATTGTGGTGGTGTTTGGCTTAGTGTCTTATCTCTCTTGTGTGAGGTGATCGTTGTTTGGCTTCGTGTCTTATCCCTCTTGTGTGAGGTAATTGTTGTTATGTCTAGCCTCTTATGTAGAGGTTGTTTGTTGGAGAGAGGAGTTGTGTACTCCTAATTTGTATTTGTCAAATCCTTGGTGGAGGTTCCCTGTGTGAAAGGTCCTGTGTGGACGTATAGTGAAAATCCTTCTGTGTGAAGGCGGGGACGTAGAGCAGTGGCTCGAATCTCAAAATATATCTTGGTGTTTGCGATTGATCCACTATCTCTAAACTCTCTCTCTTATATCTTTCATTGATTCATATTGCTCATATCTTATATGCTTGGTACTGGTTGTGTGCCTCACTAGTGTTGAAATAAGAGAGCTTTATATAGCACCTCAACTCTTATTTAAAGGAATTTAGAGGAGATAGTTCAGAGCCCGTCACCGGGAATTTGACTACACTCTTGGTTACACTTAGTGTGCTGCAATTAGTTTTTAATTTAGCATCATTTGTCATTAGATTAGCCACACACCTATTCACCCCCCCTTTAGGTGTATTTTCAGCTTAGTGATGGATTTGGCAGAGGAAGTGGTGGAGATGGAGGTGATTGATGGTGGTGGTGGAGGTAAAATTGAAGCAGAAGGAGATAGAGGAGACGGAGGAGTGTTGGTGGTGGAGTGGGTGGTTGAGGGGATAGCCGAAGGTGGTGGCCAGCCAGCGCGAGAGCGTGGCCGGCGGCTATGGTCGGCGGCGGTGCCTGGCTATGAAGGGGAGAGATTATGGGAGTAGAAGAGGAGAGTGGGAGATTAGAGAGGAGAGAGAATGTGTGATTAAGAGAGAAGAGAGTGATTTTGAGAGGAGAGGGAGGGAGGGAAGATAGGTCGGCTGAGATAGGGAGTGAGAGGTCGGTGGCTCACGGTGGAAGGAAAGGAGAAAATTGGAGAAGAAGAAAAATAAGAAGAAGGAAAAAAGAAGAAAAGAAAAGAAAAGAAAAGAATAGAAAAAGAAAATAAGAAAAGACAAAGGGAAAGGGGAAAGGAAAGAAAAAGGGGAAAGAAAAAGTGAATTAGAAATTTTATGTAAAAGAGTGGAGAAGGGAAAAGAAAGAAAAGACAATTAATTAATATTATTTTAATCGAGTAAAATCTAGCTAATTCGGTACAGTTCCCAAAATTTTTATAAAATATCAAATATTAATCCGAGAAATAATTTGAAATTAGATTTAAGAAATTCAACCTGGTTTACAATTTAAAAATCCTGGAATCGATCGTTAACACTGGTCGACACTAATTTGCTCGAATTTTGACTAATCAGAAAAAAAAACCCTAAAAATGCGCTAAAATAGAAAATATGATCCTAAAGAATAACTTAAAAGCACATTCCAGAAATTTTACTCTGTTTGTAAATTAAAAATCTTGAAATCAACCAGCAATACCGATTTTAGGAGATTTTGCAAAATAATTCAGAAAAAATTCAGAAAATTTTGAAAAATCTAAAATATTAAAAATTAATATTTGGAACTGGAACAGGTCCAATCCAACTATCAGAAAGATCAATCAAACAGTTTCACTGGAATTGGGTCCTAGGTTCGGACTCAGACTAACTCTGAGTTCATAAAATTCCAGATCCGACTCCAAAATAATAACAAAAGTGATACTAAAAGAAAATAAATACAGAAAAAAATATAAAAATAAGAGCAAAAAATTGGTACACGTATCCGTGTACGTATTCCTGGAACGGTGTATTACAGCTTTGATCATCGAATTTGAGAGATAACATCTTGATTTCTTCGACCATACTGTCCATGGTCGTTTTAAGAGTGCCAAGTCACCCTTCAATAGCGTCTACTCTCGCGGAGAGGTTTAACTGCTCGTCGTCATCTCCGGCCATCGTCGGAGCATTTGCTAAAACTCTGATACCGCTTGACGTGAGACGAGGAAGCGAGGAAGATGAACAACTCGGGCTAGGTCTCGTTCTAAAGCTGACAAACCCTGAAGAAATCTCCAAGTAGGGATATATACTCGAGTCCACGAGAAAAATGGTCCGAATTCACGAGCCAAGGGAACAACTCATATCCACAAGCAAATATGAGAAAAAAACTCAAAAGTTTATTAATTGAAAAATTCGATACAAATACAAGAGATTCAAGGGCCTTTTATACACTTAGAATAAATCCTACTCTATCTATGAAACTAGATTGAAAATAAAGAAAAAAGTTTTAAAAAAAATAAAGAAAGAAAATAAAACTAAACCAAATCCTAAACAAGTTCAGATACAGCTGATACGCGCATGTAGGTTGACTAGGCGGTCGACCGACTCTAGAGACCCATAGTTTCTATAAATGTCGGTCGACCGACTATAAAGTCTCTACTCTCAGAAATATTCCCTTTCAGCTTGCGATCGATCGGACGGTCGATCGGAATCTTGGCTATGGCGATCAGTCGACCGACGTCTGCTCCTTCTGCTGCCATAAGCCTGCTGCTATTGTTTTAATCTCTTGTATCAAAATACTGAAGCAATCCCCTTACATATCAACTACATACCAACTGATCATGTTACTCTTATTCTTGCAGCTGATCTTCTTGGGCTGCCACTGGTTCCACCCCACTCCCAGGCCTCCGGTAATGCTGCGCTCCACGGAGTCAACTACGCCTCGGCCGCCGCCGGAATTCTTGACGTCACTGGCAGAAATTTTGTCAGCATCTTTGATCCAAAATTTGTAAGAAAAGCTAATGTCAGTGTAGCCTGTCTTTTGTCACTCTTCTTTATCAAAATTTAACTTCCATGGACCATGAGGATCTTTCTATTGGAGCATTTTCATTAATAGTGATCTTTGAAATTCTGCTCACTCATCGTCCAATAAAGTCATATTTAAAGCCTAAACAGAGAAAGGGTGGATTACAAAAATGTTTTGTTGTACAAGGCTTCGTTTGGCAGAGGATTAAAGGAGGAAGGATTGAAATGGGGTTAAATTGAATAATCCATCGTAAAATAAGAGACTAAAAGAAAAGAGTTAAATCAATTAGGCCGCAATAAAAAAATTAATATAATCTTTTGTACATTTGAGTGTTTGGAAAAGACGAGGATTATAGATACATTTATATACAAATAGAAGGGTTATCTCTTAATTCCCCAAAAATTAATATAATCTTTTTGATTTTTTTATATTTGACAGTCTAAGAAAGGATCAAGTTCTTTAAGCCGTGTTTCATTTTTTTTTGTTTGGAGGGTTAAGTAGGGGATAAACTCTTTTACCCCCTCGATTATCTTTTCGTCAAATGATACCTAGGGGGATATCAAAACCTCACATTATTGATAAGAGTAATGTTATTTGTACTATTTTTTTTATACTACATTATACTAGTAATCCATAAATTGTTGGTCACACTAGCAATTAATGAAGGTGAGAGCCACAATTCATGAAAGTGTGACCCACAATTCATAGAGTAGTAGTATAATATAGTATATTATTGAACTGAGGTTGTCAAACATGAGAATCTGCACAGAAATTTTATAGTCCCAAGTCTTGAGAGAAATTGCTCTGTTATTGGGAATGGAAAGCGAACACATTTGGGAAGAGAAAAGTTCTCTATAAAAGATACTACACAAATTCATTGCAAGAAATCATGCTCATTGAGAACCAACTGAAGATTTCAAGGAAATATTGAGGAAATATATATTTAGTAACTACATATTACACAAAGAGAAGAACTAAATAATTAGGAATAAAGAGAGAGAGAGGCTATAATACGACCCGCATTCTTCCAGAATTAGAAAGCTTTTTTTCCGAGTGAGTTTGAATCTGTTTATTTAGAAAAACTAGTAAAATAAACGACCATCAACTGCACATGAAATTGAAATTCTTTTTTATTCTAGGTTCTTTTTGTATCGATGAAATATTTGTTATCAATTTATTAATCAACAACAAACAACAACAACTAAGCCATTTGTCCCAAGTATTTGGGGTAGGCTACATGAACCAAAAGAGAATTACGCCGGATCGGGCACATGGATCAGCTTTCTCTATTCATTCCTATTGAGAATATGCCTTCACTAAGACCTTTAGCCTCTATATCTTGTCCTATTACCTTCATTCATATTTTCTTCGGTCTCCCATGCGCTCTTTTAACTTGTCCTAAATTGATAAGCTCTACTTGCCGGACTGGTGTATCTGTAGGATTACGTCGCACATGACCAAACTATCGTAGGCGGTTTCTCTCATCTTCTCTTCTATAGAGTCTATACCTATCTTTATATTAATATCCTCATTTCTCACCTTATCTCTCCGCGTATTACAACACATCCAACGAAGCATGCGCATCTCTTCTACACTCATCTTCTGAGCATGATAACTCTTTATAGCCCAACATTTTGTGTCATATAACAAAGCTGGCCTAATAGCAGTCCGATAAAACTTTCCTTCAGTTATAACGGAATGTTACGAACAC
>JAVJIF010012713.1:0-40000 GCA_038442645.1 Agave tequilana | reverse complement strand
GACGTGGGCAATATGAATTGGAGTACGCCTTAAGATGAAGAAATTCAAATTATGAGAGAGAGAGAGAGAGAGAGAGATGAATTCTTCTTTTAGAAACTTTGTTTAGTAATATTTAAAACTCGTACTAAATTTACATATGAACATGTTGGTGGAGAATTATATTTTTTGTTGTAACTTTTTAGATTTGGTGTTTTATGTGATTTTTCTTTGTTATTATTTTGTATCAAAATTATTTTATTAAGTTATGTGTTTTTTTGTTATGATTTTATAAAATATATTGTGATGTAAACACGTGTGTAAAAACAAAAAATATAATATATATATTGATATTGGTATGTATGCATTCCCGATGGAATTGTTGTGATGAATATTTATGCTAAAATTCCAGTGGGCATCCCCCATGGAAATCCTGTAGGGAGTGTCATGGATTTCCATGGGAAATGGTCTTTTATTTCTTTATAAATACACACTCCCCCACAGTATTTCTGTAGAGAATGTTAAATTTATTAAATAAAAAAATTACAATACCCATAAAAACCATGGGCGATGTTCTGTAGCAAACATTCTTTCCCCACAGGAAAGATAACTCCCATGGGAATTACCCACGGGTTTAGTACATTACCCAAGGGACCCTATACCATGGCCAGTTACCCAAAGTTTTCTAAATCACTGTGGGTAATGTGTCATTACCCATGAGGAATACCCAGCTTTCTAGTAGTGAATGATTGAGTCATCTCTTGATTGTATCCAAGATGAGTTTTCCAGAATACCCGTCTTTCTAGTAGTGAATGATTAAGTTTTCTCTTGATTGTAGCCAAAATGAGTTTACCACTAACGACAGAGATCCATGAATGATTGTAGCTATAATTCTCGTAGATAATGATTGGGTACATTTACAAGGGGATATTGTTGAGATGTGTGAATATAGCCCCGCACTGGAAAGTGAATAGAAAAGTGGTGAAGTTAAATAAAAAGTTGAAGCCAAGATCTAATAGCTTAAGCTTTTGGGTCAAATTGACTCTCAACCTCCACTTGAGAACCATCGTGTTCCATGGAGTCCCAATATCTCCCCAATAATCCGTGATCTATGAGTGGCAAAGCAGGGTGCATGTGGTGTCCTTAGTAGTGGAGGTGGATTTTGATTAAGTGAGGTTGAGTTGTCGATGATGTCGCGGTCGGTGATGGGTTGGCCAGTCTCGAGCAGACTCGATCAATGTGAAATAGGAAAATTGAATCAAATGGGAGACTCGTTTGCTAAGTCGGATCAGAGAAATTGATAATTCACAATGCAAAGAATATCCTGATGTAAGTGTGAAATGGGAAAAGCTTGAGGATGGCATTGGCCCTTTGAGAATGATGATCAACAAAGAATTGTTTTTAATAAGCAGTGATACTAGGGTGGCAATGGGCAAGGTAAGGGTAGGGTAAAGGTCTTACCCTTACCCTTAATCTTACTACTTAACCTTTTATCCTTACCCTATAGGGTAATTCTTAGATTTTCTTTACCCTATAGGGTAAATGTGTAAAATGGGTAAAATATAAGAATTAGAACAAATTGCATGTAAAATCAGTTCATTAATTAAAAAGTTGTCCTACAATTTCTTGCAACCACATACATGCTATTAATTAAATAAATATTTATCAAATATATAACAAAGGTACTAAAAATAGTCATTAGTCAAAAAGGGAGGTAAGTTGCAAAACCAGGGATCATAAGGTTGTCCATAAAGTAAGAAGCACATCAATCCACATTCGTGACCTCGACGTCGCCTCCTCTAGTTTTCAATTGAAGTGCTGAAAATATAGTTCTTAGTGCAGCCCCAAGATCTCCTGTAACCAATTCTTGCAGAAAATTAAAAAATTGATATCAGCATCATACAAGTTCTTTATAAGTGAAATAAAAGAAAAAGAGCAATGTTAATATGAAAAGAAAATTTAACAAATATATTTACATGATTACCTTGTTCTTTCTTTTGGTATCTTAGCCAATCTTGATCACAAATGAGCTTTTCTAGAAGAAGACATTATTCTGTTAAAAAAAATTAAGAGACATGATTTTAGAGAAACTAATTCATATAATTTATCAATTAGAGAAACAATAAACATGAAGAAAAAATGATCTAAAAAGTCATAATTCCTAACACATAGCGCTTGTTGGTCGCAGCCTTGGAGGAGTTATGGGAATTCGAAGTGATCGCAACCTCGTGATCGCAACCTCGCAGGAGAAGTCTAGGGTTTGAGAAATTGAGAATCAGATCTGAGAATCTGAGATTGAGAATTCGAAGTGGTCGCAGCCTCGCAATCGCAGGAGCGATGAGAATTCAAAAAGGTTATGGTTTGAGAAATTGAGAATCAGAGCTGAGAATGTGAGACCCTTATAACTTATTCATCATAAATATTAAATAATAATATCAATTTTCTAAAAGAGAAAACGGATAAAACCAGGCCCTTACCCTTACCATACCCGTTACCCTTACCCTACCCATTTAAGTAAATGGGTAATAAACTCTTGCCCTTACCCTAGTAAATGTGTAGGGTAAACAGGTTTACCCTTACCCATTACCACCTTATCCGATATCATGTTAAATCAATTGAAAAAACTAAATTGTGTATACTATATATTGATAAGGACAATGCTGGAGAAAATATACATGCAAATTACATAATAAGAAAGTCATATTTCTAATACAATTAGTGTTATAATCCTAATTATATTATTATTCTTTAATAGTTACAAACATTCTTTCTCCCAAAAATGGTAAACATTTACAAACTTTGAGGAGGATTTGAACCCGAAACCACTTGCGTGCTCACAGGAGAATTGTCGTTAGGATATAATTGTGCTAGCCATGCCCAACATGTGATGCACGTGACCCACACAAGTTGGGTCTTGGCCCACCATGAAAGTATCAACCTTATAACAGTGCCAGGATACCTGAGGCCCACCTCGGGCCCTAACTCCTGGGCCCATATGGGTTGGTCCCAACTACCTCAGCCTGCCTCGGTCGAGCCCAACTACTTCAAGCCCAAAATGGCCCGTCAACCACAAAGAAGGAGCCTACCCAATTCAAGAGTCCTATTCCTATAGGAACTCCTTGACTGGCTTGTCGCCCAAGAACTCTACTTTTTTGGAAAGAGACAGTTGTGGTAACTTGGTCAGGGGGTAAAACCCCTCTAAAAAAACTCTATAAACAGCCTCTTAGACGGCAGGAAAAAAGTATGATTTGCAAATCCTAGTTTTTATCACCAAATTTCTATTGTCAATTGTGAGTCTGCTTAAGCATCAAAGGGATTTTGATTGGGCCCAAGCCCCGATCTCTCTGACGTTGTTTCTTTTGTTTGCAAGCCTTACAGGCAGTCAACCCGTTTACCCGATTCACAAACAACTTGTAATATCCCTAATTAATAATATTGTACTTTTATTTTTCTAAGTATTTATTTCGCTTTACTGGTTATTTTATTATTATTTATTAACTTGACTTATTACTTATTAATTTATTAAATATACAAATTATTTTGAAGTATTACCATTATTTACTTATTATTATTTTAATTAATAACTAGTATTTTCCCTTTATTGTTATTATTGTGAATTATTATTAATTAGTATTATTAATATTATTATTAATTATCATTGTTGTTATATTAATTAATATTAATATTGTAATGTTATTATTATTGTAATTAGTATTATTAATTATTATTAGTGTTAGTATTATTTTATTTATTTTGATGTTAGTATTAATATTAGTAGTAATGGTAGTTGTTAATTATTATTACTATTTTTATTGTTACTATTAATTATCATTACTAGTATTGTTAATTTGTTATTATTATTATGTTGTTATTATTATTATTAATTATTATCTTTTATTTTTCTTCTTATTCCTTTTCCCAAACCTATTACCCATTCCTATTTCCTACCAATACCCTTTACCCATTACCATATATCCATTATCCATTATACCCTTTACCAATTACTCATTGAGAACCTATACCCATTATCTATCATACTCATAACCCGAAACCCAATAACCCAATCTATCATATATATAATCTAATCCTCAACTCTAATCCTAAACCTAACCTAATCATCAACTCCATCTCCCTCTGCTTGCTGCCGCCACCAAAACCCCCTTCTTCTTGGCCATGGCATCAAACCCCCTGCAACCCTTGCAGTGAGCAGCCCCATGTACCCCCAGCACAGCCAAGCTCTCACCTCCTCTGTGGTCGCGCCCCATGCTCCTTACGCGCCTCCATCAGCGTGAGCAGCCCTTGGCTGGCCACCACAAGCCTCCCTGCTCCTCCTGATCGCAGCAACCCCCACCAGGGCGCCTTCCTCCCCGGAGCAACACCCCTACAGCACCGCACCACCTCTCCCCTTGGCAACTCCAGCGCCCTGCCGTGGGCCATCCCCATCTTCTCCCCTGTCCGAGCAACCCACGCACGGCACTGGCCGAGACTCTTCCCCTCTCCTTCGTTGGCGAGCTCCACGAGCCCTCCGGCAGCCCGTATCCTCTCCGGCGAGCCGTCGACGACCTCTGCATCCTCTGCGGCCTCCGCCTTCGCCGGCGAGCGACTCCATGTCCATAGTCGTGTCTCCTGTAATTGACACTAATGTGTTGGATTTTATTATGTGAATTAATGTGTGTGTGTGTGTGTTTATTATAGTGCATGTATTAGTATATATTATGTATATAAGTATGCATTATTATGTGTGTAATTTGTAGATGGGTGTGCATGATTATTATGTATGAGTGTTTATTTAGGTGTGTGCATGGATTAGTGGGTGCTGGTGTTTGGGTGAGTACGTGTGGGCGTGAGTGATTTTGTATGTGTGCATGAATGTGTGTGTGTGAGTGTGTGTGTGTGTGTGTATAAATATATACGTATGTATATTAGTAGATGTAAGTATATAGTATGCATGTATATGCATACTTGTATTCATATGTATGTGGGTGTACACATATGCGTCTGTGTGTACGTGTGTAAAAGTGTATTTATATATTATGTGTGTTTGGTTGCGTGTTGCAGCGATCCAGACCCGTTTGGTAAGATTTGGACTTGTTACGGGAGATTCGGAGTTGTGCTCGTTATGGACCTGATACACTGGCGATTCGAAGACCGATGTCGGACCGGTTCATGCAGTGAAGACCAGACGGTGATTCGGTTTCAAAATCATATCATTTCATGTGAGTGTTTATTTATTGGTCTATTTCAATTTTAGCATTTTATCTTAATGTTTCACGCGCATGTATATATTATTCTGCATTATTCTGTTCATGCCGGCTACTATTGTCGATTCATTCCGTTATTCTAGGCAAATGAGTATTAGTCTTGATCCTCCTTATTAGTAATAACCAGGTGAGAATTTCAATTGTAAAATTGAGGAATAAGATATACTTCATTGATAGATTGGGTCAGTAGACTATATTAGAGTGAGGTTGGATTTGGTGATGGAGAATGAATTCGATGTATTGTTGATGTGTGTGTGTGTGTGTGCAGAGTTAGTATCTTAGTACTAAGATGTAGGTGTCTTGCCTTATTATTTTGTAACATTATTTGATTTATTAGATTTGTTGATGCTTGAATTTATCAGTAGACTCTTATTAGAGTGGAGATTGATTAAAGTTAGGAAGGAGTGTAGATTGGGATAATATGAATTAATAAAGTACATGGATATATAGTAGATTCAATACCCTATTACTGAAATATTCTTGTCCTATCATTCCATGTATAGATTGTTTACCATTTCGGATTCAGGATTATTATAGTATACCTTTGACTATGACTTGACTAGACCTAGTGATTAGCCTAGTTCGTGTTTGTGGATAAGTGATATATTTCATGTGAAGTATTTATGAGGCAATTAATTGGTGATTATTTAGAATCCTTTTTGGATATTGTGCACTGATAGAATAGGATACTATTTTACTAGAAGACTGATTTTACCTTGATACTTGGATCTATGTATGGACTTAGTTAGATTTGGTGTTGACCTGAGATGTATATTCTTTATGTTGGATATTGTGATTGACCTTGATAGAAGTGAGAGTGTGTGTGGTGATCCTCATCGATGATCTTACTGTTATTCGACAGTGAGGATATGACTAGATGTAGCTGACTGTTTATGTGAGACTGTGATATACTAGTGACTAGAAGATAAATATACTGATAATATAAAAGATTAGAGTAGATCGACAGGAATGAGAAAACTGATTATTGATTTATTGAGATGATGGCTTACCATATCAGATACCTTGACAAGGAGTGATACTTGATGTTCATGATGATTGTATTGAGACTATAGTTTGATGATCAGTTACTATTGTACTCTAGCATAGATGGATGAGATGTTGATCAGTAATTACTAAGACTATCTATTGAACGGTATCCAGACTTATTATTGTATTAATTCATGTTACTGAAAGTTACTGAAAAAATATTGTCAGACCATAACACATGTATTGTTCCATTGTCTTATCGTTTACACGGTGATATTGTCCCTATTGTTATTGTTGCTACTATTGACATTGTTACTTCACTATATCGTCTCAGTAATTGAAATAACATGGATATTGATCGTTCTAAATAATAATGCAACTAGATAACTTACACTAGGAGTGAAAAAATTGATGGAGGAGACAACGTCTGTATTTTGAGTGGACCTGAAATACAGGTTGTGCAGCCGGCTTACAGTTTCACTGTAGGGTTCTGAGGGATGACTGACATCCCGTATTATTTCTATTGTTATTGTTATTGACTATCTAGCGATGGACCTAGTTCAGCGCTAAGAGATTGGGCCGTGGTTCTGGGTATGTACGGAACCACCTAAAGCATGAACAACGTCTCCAACCAATCAGTTTCAATAACCTAGGACCCCGATTGACATGTGTAGTAGGCGTAGTATGGGATGCGTCTGTTACGGGTGGCAATTGGTGTTCGCTGACATAATAAATAATAATGAACTATTCATAGTGTATTGTGACTGATTGTGTCACTTTATACATGTATGCTATGTTGGACACCTGATACATGGATGATATGATAGACACCTGACTGTATACATGACCTGACTTGGACATCTGATTCTATCACTAACTTCCTTGTTTAATGTCTATTTATGTTTGCATATTACTACAGTCTTATTCCAGTTTATAGTTTTATTTCATATGCTCACACATTATATGCATGTGCACTTTCTCTTTTATTTTACACACTCATTGGGTCGTTTTCTAACGACCCTGGATTTGCACGTCTAAATATTGGATGTTTTTATTTTATGGAAGAAGAAAGAGTCTAATAATGACTCTTGAAAAGACCACTGTCTTTTATAGGCGCAATGATCGACCGAGATACACAATCCGTATCTCGAGACCGATTAGCGCCAGCACACCCAAAACGCAAGTCTCGTGTTTATGAGAGCCGTGTATCTTCAGTATTCTCAAGTTCGCGTCTCTTCAACAAAGTAAGAGCTGCGTCTTCACTTCAAAGTTCACGTCTCTTCAACAAAGTGAGAGTCGCATCTCTACTTCAATGTTCGCGTCTCTTCAAAAAGTGAGAGCCGCGTCTCTTCAGTATTCTCAAGTTCGCATCTCTTCATTAAAGTGAGAGTCGCGTGTCTTTAGTATTCTCAAGTTCGCGTCTCTTCATGAAAGTGAGAGTCGCGTCTCCACTTCAAAGTTCGCGTCACTTCAACCAAGTGATAGTCGCATCTCCACTT
Source organism: Agave tequilana (assembly GCA_038442645.1). Classification (NCBI taxonomy): domain Eukaryota; kingdom Viridiplantae; phylum Streptophyta; class Magnoliopsida; order Asparagales; family Asparagaceae; genus Agave; species Agave tequilana. Next base: position 32,277 of record JAVJIF010012713.1, on the reverse strand, counting down.
CAACGTTCGCGTCTCTTCAATGAATGAGAGTCGTGTCTCCACTTCAGGTGTGGTCCATGTCTCCAAGGCAACACGACCTTTGCGTCTACAAGAGTTGTGTTCAGTCTCTACTTCTGCAATCAGTTCAACAGTACACTGGCAAACACAGTTGACTATTTCTCCTGATTAGACAGTACACCAACAACCAGCTTAGAGCACCGATGAGGTCTAGACTGCGCATCTAGATACTCACGATGATCATCTCTGGTGGCTTCAAAGAGTTTAACAGTATATTCATGAAGACTGGGATCCAGACAAGATCAAGTTCAGGGCATCTCAGAAGATTGCCAGTCCAGTCTTGAGAACCCGTTGCCAAGAGAAAAGTTCAAAGTGTTCTGAAACCCATCCCAGTCAATCGCAGAGTTTCGAAAACTTTGGAGGGGGTTCTGTAGACTGTCTAAAAATCACTGGAGACAAGTCATCAAATGCAGAGTCCATACTTCAGACGCAGGGCTAATCAAAATGCGAGGCTCAAGGCTCGTGTCTCAGCACCACTCCAGCGCCAAAACTCGAGGCCCGCGTCTCAGCACAACTCTAGTGCCAAAACACGAGGCTCAAGGCCCGCGTCTCAACACCACTTAACACCAAAAATGCAAGGACTGAAGTCCACGTCCAGCATCATCTCAACGCGCAGAACACGAGGCTCGAAACTCGTGTCTAGCATCATCTCAATGACCAAATGCAAAGCTCAATCCCGCGTTTTAACTGCAAGCTTGCCCTACGTCTCAGTTGTAACTGCCCTCATTACTGGGTCATCTACTGCCCACGTAATGGGGGACGTTAACCCCCATTATGGAGAAATTTTAAGGGATAGTTTTACCTCTAGAATTCCTTATAAATAGCTAAAATTGCTATTGAAAACTGGCAGAGGGGTATTGGCATATTCTGATAAAAAATAGAAAGAGAATCCAAGGAGAGGATTACAAAGAGTTTAACTCTTCTACACAAATTTGTTGTGTTCAAGTGCTACCCAAATCTATTTGAGAATTCATTTGGTAGGAGTTGTGCTATTCCGTCAGTGATCCAAGGAGAAAAGTTTCAAAGAAGCTTGACGTTCACCTGGTCAATGAAAAATAAGATTCACTTTCTACCGCTACGCAAAGAACCCGGCATTAAACAAAGAGGAGAATTGAGCTTGAATATCTCCTCTCTCTTGTAATTGAAATTTCAGAATTATTGTAATCTTTCATTGATTCAAGAAAATTTTGCAATACATATTTTAATTTTCCAGCCTGTACACCCTGTCACGCCCCACTTCCTAAAATATACTATAGCAGCAACGCGACGAGAGTCGGCACCACATATACTCGAAGGGGAATACCCTACACGTATACGCGCTAAGCCTTAGTACAAGAAATTAACACAATATGCACAATAGTCCAACTTTATTGATCAGGTAGAAGAATAATACAAAGTCATAAGTTATTATATCAAAGAAGACATAGGACAGATAACAAAAGATAACACAACTAGAAAAGAGGATGAGTCCTGAAGCTCCACGATGCGTTCAATGTACTCCTGTTCCAGCAAAACCTCTGAACTTGGATCTGAGTAGACAAACTCAGGGTCATCAATAAGCGACCTAGTGAGTGATAAAATGAAAGAAGCAATAAATACAATATAATCATTATGACAATTTATATATTACAGTTATTTTAACAATGCTTAAATTATATAAAATTAAGTAGCAGTGAAAACATCATGTGAGAATCTCATATGTCAAAAGTTATTCATTTCACGTCTAGTATTAAAGTGACAGTCATATGGTATAAGTATATTAATACGCAGTATTTTAAGATTATACCATAATAATAGTCAGAATCGCCTGATATTTTAATCATTCTCTTTTAATGTCCCATACCACTAGCAGTCCATACTGATCCTGCATTCTAGTGGAACTCATTCGAACGTGACATGCAGGTACCATTATCCAAACAAAAAGTGACTAAATAACAGGCGTTCCTGATATCATCATTGTTGTTGTTATTAAATGTGACATTATTTGAAAATGAGGCAGAGAGTCCGTGTTTTAGATTGGTTTCATGCATACCTGAAATTACGACCACATGAATGCTCATTCTTGTAAAATCGGGCCAGCACCGTCGCTATGTACCAACAATAATAGTATCATTAGGTACCCAACATGAATACAAGATTCACCCAAAATACAGATGTTGTCTCCCTTCAATTCCCCCCCCCCCCCCCCGGTGTCAGTTGTCTAGTGTTAATGTCACCTGGATTACTGAACATACACAATAACAATGTTTATCACACGAATACAAGATAACAATGTTTCTTAATAATTCTGATAACACAAACGATTTACCATAATAACAAGAATGTCCTAATAATTCTAATAACATTAACATGATCAATATCACACTGTAATTATGTATAATTGCCTATTCAAACTCTTCACGATCATATCCAAATTATCAATTCACTACTCTAATATTCTTTTAATCAACAGTTTAATAACCAACCAAACATGTACATAACTTATCAACATTATATATTAAATAAACAATCACAATAATATATTTCATTAAAAAAGGTTAAAAAGCACTCACCAGAGTTTTTGAAGATTTACAAGAGATTATGCCTACCTTAGTGTCCTATAGTAGTCATGGTTGCGTAGCTCTCGTCTCCATAATTGTAAAGGCTTGAGAATCGAGCGAATCAAACTCTGGACGTTCGAGATATCGCCCGAAAACCAAATCAGCGCTTAACAGATTTAAATAATAATGGGTTTGTAACTGTTGCAGATGGGTTCTGGTCTCTAATGGGTTCAGATCCAATAACTCAAACCCAATTGAATTAAGTTTATTGAATACAGGTTGGGTCAGGTCGGGTCGGATGCTAGTGGGGATCCAATATGAAAGAAAAGAGAAGAAGAAAAAGAGAGAAACGTGCAAGAGCAAGGGAGGAGAATGGAGAGGTGGCTTTGGGGCGCAACGGTGAAGGCGACACCGGCGGTGTCTAGCCGGTAGTAGCAAGTCGGTGATTTGGCCGGTCGGCGGCGCTGTTGGACAGAGAAAAGGAAAGAGAGAGAAGGAAAGAGAGCAAGTGAGAGTAAGGGGGTCGCAAGTGACTGTCGCCCAACAGCTGCACGCGGTGGGGACAGGTGGTGCAGCGGTAAGGAAAGGAGGAGGAGGGAGAGAGTGGCAGCATCTTGACTCGCGCACGAAGAAGGAGTTAGGTGATGGCTGTGCTGCAGTGAAGAAAAGGAAGAGGAGAAATAGAGAAGAGGAATGGGTTGGATTGCGCAGGCGACAAGTGGCAGTCGAGTGGAGGAGGGTTGTTGGATAATGTTCGGCGGAGGTTGGTAGCGCGAGGAAGGAGAAGAAGAAGAGAGAGGCAGTGGTGGCGGAGCACGGCAGTGCCGGAATTAAGACCGGGCGGCTAACAATGTAGGGAACAAGAGAAAGAGAGAGGGAGTATGTGAAGGAGAGAGAGCTACAGAGAGAGAGAAAAAGAGAGACATAGAGAGAGAAGACGGTGGAGTGAAGTCGGTGGGGGTTTGGTGCATTGGCAGCAGGGAAGTGGCCAGGGAAAGAAAAAAGAAAAGATTGGGCTGGGCCTAAAATAAAAGAGAAAATGAGAAGAGAATGAGAATTGGCATGGGATTAGGTTGCAGGCTTTCATGTGTATGTGTGTCACCAAAGTGGCCTAGTCGTAAAATCATTGGGTTTACTCCCCAAGTGGCTTGAGTTCAAGGCCCTTAGTGGACATATTTTGTCCTTGGGCATCGACTCGCGATTTACTCTGTTCCTTGGTGGGAAACTCTCATGGCAGAGGCTATGAGACCTGTGAAATTAGTCGAGGGTCACACTCGTTTTCCGCTTTGTGGGCCTCGGATACCTTGACGGATTTCAATATATATATATATATATATATATATATATATATATATATATATATATATATATATATATATATGTATGTATGTATGTATATATTAAATCCTAAAAAATTTGTCGATATTATAAATAACTTTTTTTACAAAAATATTTACTTAACAAAATTAATTTGTCAACGCTTATGAATTAAAACATCAAATTATCAGTATTAATTATATAAATCAAGTATTAGTAGATAAGGATATTACATTCCCTACTTCTAAAAATACATGATCTTGATATCCTTATGAAGCAATACTTATCTCCTGTTGTACCAGTTATTGTAGTGTATGTCATGTTAGGCTTCTCTCTTTCGCTCACTATTTCGTATGTGATAAATAAGTTAAAATTGTTATTCTTAATATACTAGTATGCTGAGCACGTGCTATGCATATTAGAATAAGATTAAATAGAAATTAATAGCAAAATATACTTATTTTATGATAATTAGTATTATCAAATAATTATTTTTAAATATAAATATTGTACTACACATTGTAAACAAAATTTGATTTATCTATACCACAAGGTAATAAGAAAATATTCTACTAATACTTATATGAATTTAAACATGAAATATATATATATATATATATATATATATATATATATATATATATATATATATATATATATATATAGAGAGAGAGAGAGAGAGAGAGAGAGAGAGATGTAAATCAGCTGACACAGGAGGCAACTCCCTCCTATGTCGCACTCAAAAATCAATTTCCTGAATAAATTTTTAAGATTCGACCGCACATTATCATCTTCATATTCTAAGATATATACATATAAAAAATCAAGTGATTTGAAGTTTGTTTACTCCATTTTCTTTGGGTTCAAACATTAACGGTTTTTTAACAATAGAACAAAAATGGAACGATTAGATCAATGAGTAAACGAATTTCAAATCTCTTGATTTTTTATATGCGTATATTTTAGAATATGAATATGATAATGTGCGGTGGGATCTTGAAAATTCACTCAAAAAATATGATTTTTGAGTGCGACATAGGAGGGAGTTGCCTCCTGTGTCAGCTGATTTACATTTCTCTCATATATATATATATATATATATATATATATATATATATATATATATATATATATATAAGAAATAAAAAAATTACCAATTGATAGCTATCATGAGCTTATTCAAGAAGAAATAAAATATAATAAAGAATATGCTAATATTTTTAATAATTTTAAAAAACTGATAAGACATTTTTCGGGTTTTTCTTTAAAAACAAGACTTTTTTTATAGGTTAGGAAAAATTTAGATCTTTCCATAATTTTTATTTTGTATATAATTATTTGGACGTTTTAGATTTATTTCTCTATTATATAATAACTTGCACATTAATTAATGAGTAGATGGTTTCAAATTGAAAAATATAGAAATAGGTATTTGGATCGAGATAAAAAAAATCAATGAGAGAGACAGATTACAACAACAAAAATCGAGATTGAGATAGTTAAGACTCAAAAGGATACTAAATTCTGAAACTATATTATCAGTTAAAATATAAAAAATTACTTAAATAATCATGTCTAATTATGTTGTAGCTTACATTTTCAAATGAAATAATTGATTCCATTTAAGGTCAAATGAATTTTATTTTTAAATTTCAACTGGTGTTTTTTAAGTAGCATAGATTATTATTTATTTATATTATTTAAATAAAAATAAATGTATTTATTATTGATTTATGGACATTTTTAGTTTTTTAGCTAAATTCACAAGGCAGTGAAATATATTTTAATGTAATTTTAAATTAATAACTACCTTTTCATTTTTAAATCTAGAAAATACTAACATATTCTTATTTGAAAGAGCTTTGGTCTTCACAATAAAGTTTAAATGGAGGTAAAAATTAGGGGAAAAGGCGAGGAAAATCAATGAGAGAGACAGATTACAACAACAAAAATCGAGATTGAGATAGTTAAGACTCAAAAGGATACTAAATTCTGAAACTATATTATCAGTTAAAATATAAAAAATTACTTAAATAATCATGTCTAATTATGTTGTAGCTTACATTTTCAAATGAAATAATTGATTCCATTTAAGGTCAAATAAATTTTTTTTTAAATTTCAACTGGTATTTTTTAAGTAGCATAGATTATTATTTATTTAAATTATTTAAATAAAAATAAAAATATTTATTATTGATTTATGGACATTTTTAGTTTTTTTAGCTAAATTCACAAGGCAGTGAAATATATTTCAATGTAATTTAAATTAATAACTATCCTTTTCATTTTTAAATTTAGAAAATACTAACATATTCTTATTTGAAAGAGCTTTGGTCTTCACAATAAAGTTTTAAGAAAAAAGAAGGTAAAAAAATAAGGAAAAAGGCGTGGTCGGCAGGATTCGAACCTGCGCGGGCAAAGCCCACATGATTTCTAGTCATGCCCGATAACCACTCCGGCACGACCACTTGTGATGCTGAGTTCTTTATCCCTTCAATACAAAAGGCAGAGCAATTGTATCAAGAAACATTTCTTTAAGAGAAATGATTTTTGACTCCGGGAGATGCCTTCTTCTTCCCCCCCTTAATTTTTCATTGTCGGCAGCGAGTCACGACACACGGGTCTGCTGCAGACGCCGGAGTCTGGCTATCAGAACTATTTCTATAATCCAACGAAAACTATAGCTTTTTTGCCAAAAAGAAAAAAAATCCTTCACTGATCCAACTAAAATTTTCTTTTCTTTTTGAATAATTAGCATCAATTGTACATAGAAAAAAAAGAATATTGCATCAATAAGCTGCTTATTCTTTGAAGGTTTTGATTTGCGACCTTGTTTTCTTCTTTAAAATCTTGACTTTTCAAAATCTTTTGTATATATCCTCAATAGTTTGTAGTTTGATATGCACCCTTAGAAACCATAAATTGTCTCAAAAAGTACTTTGTTTCTCATATGACAATTGAGGATTGAAATGACTCAAAACCCTTTTCCTATTTTAGAAAGTGTGGTGGGAGATTTCCCGGCCTAATTGACCCGCGCCACGGGGTTTATGAGATTTGGGTTATCGAATTCAGCACAAAAAGTAAATGGAGACACAAAATTTTTTAGTGGAAACCCTATTTGATGTGTTTTGAGTTTGGAGGAAAAACTTGAATTTCCCTCTTATTTGGCTTTGGTTTTAGTCTCACATTGGATAGGAGATGTGAGGTTGGGTAGTATATATACTAACTCCTTCCATGCCTATTGTTATTAGTGTTGGGGGTTTGGGCCACATCCCCACATGCGCGCGCACACACCGAACCGATCCGGGCCAGGTTTGGGTGGCGCGCGCCCACGACCTGCGGACAGAAATGCTTGCAGTTCTATTCAGAGGGCTCTTGAACCTAAAACTTTTTTTTGGTTTTATCTATTTAAATTTCACTTAAAATTCTGTTTTAATATTTTCGGGATTTTCTGTTTGGTTTGACCCATTCTTCGGATCTACTCGTGAACTGCATGATCGCGTGTGGATTTGGAGCGGAGCTGTTACAACTGTAGATCTTCGACCATTCTAATCACAAGAAACAGATATATTTAAACAAATTCTCTCTCTCTCCTTGATATTATTACATCAAAACTCTATCAAAATTCTGAATTCGAGCTTTGCATTTTCTGTTATTACTGAAGTTGTTGTTTTTTTATGAGCGACGAATCTCTGTCTGAGCAGAAGCCTTGTTTATCGTCTTGAGCTAGATGCTGGTGAACTACCGGGTAGCTTTTACCACTAGGAGAGGAGGTCATTCTAAGGTCTGGACGAGACACCGATCATTTCTTTTAGGGCAGTGCTTCTGCACGACTGTCACCCCAGGCCAGCAATCAAATTTTCCTTTTAATTCTGTTATATTAGTTGCATGCTGTCATTACAAGTATTCAGCTTGAAAAAATATTTATGATTTAATTTGTTGCATGTTTAAATAATTAAAGAAAATACTGTTATATCTCCAACAAACCCAAGTTGGAAAAATCACAGAATGAAGAAGAGAATTCACTATTTTCAGAAAGTTCACAATGAGTTTTCTTGAGCTACTCTGTGTTTACAATCTCTCAGATCTGGTCCCCCTTCTCGAGGGGTGAGAAGATCTATTTGCACTGAAATATTGGTCTGGAAGCGGGTGGAGCACTGACAACATCAGCAACCATGGAATAATTACTAGAAAGTCAGCAAATGAGCCAGAAAATGCAGCAGCAAGATTTGCAACAACTGTTTCAACAACAAAGTAAGGCTGAAGTAGTGCAGGAAACATCACAATTGCTGGTACATGAAACACAGAAGTCAGATTCAATGGGTGAACTTAGTGGGTTAAAGGAGGCAGGTGAATCTGGTATTAAGCCAGAGGATTCAGGAGTCTACAAACAATATTTTTCAGCTGAGATATGCTCTAAGATTTGTCATCAACAACTGAAAGACGGAGCTTCTTTTCCAGTTTCATTCTCCAAACCCGAATTCAATTTGAATTGGGTTTAAGTTGACAGACCCGCGAAGCGACCCGAACCCGAACTGTTTTGGGTTTAAGTCAGTTGTTTGGATCGGATCCAGGCACGCGACCCGAACCCGACCCGCTGTTCAGAGCCAACCACTTAGCCGGCTCAATTTGTTGATGCCATCGGCTCAAGTGTGACGTCATCAGCTCAATCGAGCTGACCCTGAGCCGATCTTAGCCGATTGAAGCCGAGCCGATCACCGGAGCCGAGCCGACCTCCTGGAGCCGACTTAAGCCCAGTTGACTGGCTCGAGCAGTACTGTTCACGCCTCAGTCTGCAGTAGCATAGTCGCAGTTCAAAGGCTATTTCTCACTCGTTCGGAGTCCATTTCGATCTCTGTTCGAAGCATTGGGTTCGTAATTGAGTCCCGGACGTATTGGAAAGAGTTCACAACATTGGACAGTAGATTTGACTTCTATAAGCCCGTATTTGATGTTGGTACCGTTCCTGCAGTAGAAGATCAGTGTTTCAGGTCACATTTTCAGCCCGATTTGAGTTCAGTTCGAGCCGCTGAGATTCTTGGGTAACCTCTGATCTTTATGCACTGAATTTTATTCATGGAGTTTTACTTTTGTGGTAAATATATGTTAGTCTCACGTTTTAGTGGCCCACTAACCGTTATTTATTAATTGGATTCCATAAATAATAGCCTAACTGATATATAATGAGTGCCCGAATATAAAGGTTATTTTTATTTAAGTTAAATAACCGTGTGGGAGATCAAGGGCCATGATGGGTGGTTTTCTCCCATACCGGTTACTTGCTATTTTGTGGACCCTCTTCTCTCCTCTATAAAAGGCACATACACCCCTTATTGTAATAACACCATCAAATTACAGTTTTTGTGTTAGTGCATTTAGAGAGACAGAGAGAAGAAAGGAGACTACATTTAGGGTTTGCAAGGAGATATTAGAAGGCACTGGAATCTTAGTTATATCATCAATCATCAATCTTTCTAATGGCTTCAGGTATGTACATATATATATATATATATACTTGTTCTTGAGGTGTATTGATTCTAGAGCTATTGGGTGATTTCATCATCATGTAAGAATTTAAGTTTTCTTTTTTTATTAATATTTGGTATCAGAGCATGGTTTTGAATCTATTCATCTCAGAATGAAGTTATAAGTATATTGTTTGATCTTTCGATGGCTTGTGAAAATGAAGATTATGGACAACTCCTGTTGAGATCAAACATTCATAAAATTAAGGACAGAACATAAAAGGTCTTTTCGTACGTTTCGTTTTTTTATGCCGTGAATGGGAATGCTTTTAGGGTCTCAAATGGTTATTGACTTGCATCCATATATATTAAGTCTTTGACTAATATTTATAGTAATTTATGTATTCTTATTTTGAGTTCATGCTAATTGACTGTCATTGAATAAAATTTGTCAATCACATAAATGTATGTTACACATTTAATATTATTGTGTTAATAGTGATTGAATTGGTCAAGTGACAATATTGGTGAATTATAGAATAACTCAAATAAAAGGTTAGAAAATATTATTGGTTAGTTTTATATTCATACGGTTTAATGATTTAGTAGTTGCCAAAGTGACCTACATTAGTGAGCCTTATGAATATACAACTACATAAAAGACTTGTCAATAAGGGTGACATTAAAGTCAATAATATTCTCGGTGGCGGTTCTAGTTAGGAGATTGGGACTAACCCAAAGGAGAGTCTCTTTCAAATAATTACGAACCGGGTAGGGTAGTGTAATTTGTGCAACTTAGTGGTGTAGAATTGGATACCCAAAGGTAACATGACTTACTGTCTAAGTGGCATAAATTACATTAGACCTACATAGGTGATAAAATGTCTCACCTGTAGAGTGAATGTTGGATATGCTTAGGTTTCGCCTAAAGGAGAAATCGAAGTGATATCAATAGTTCATCTTCATAAAATTTAATGTTTTTGTATTGACTCGAGGCCTTAATGTGAGCATTATCCTATTTTGTTTCAGTGAACGTTCCCACTTCCTTACACTCTCATGCATCTAGCATTCCAGCCCTGAATGGTACGAACTTTTCTGAATGGTTTGAACATGTTCAATTCACGCTGGGTGTACTGGATCTTGATCTGGCTCTTCTAGTTGAGAAACCTGAGGAAGTCACTGCTAAAAGTACAGCAGATCAGGTTAGCCATGCTAAAGCCTGGGAAAGGTCGAACAGACTCAGTCTTATGTTTATTAAAATGACCATTGCCAACAATATCAAAACTTCGCTCCCTCAGACTGATAACGCTTCAGAACTCTTAACTGCTGTAAAAGACCGTTTTAAATCTGCTGATAAGTCATTGGCTGGCACTCTTATGGCTGAGTTAATTACCATGAAATATGATGGTAGTAGAGGAGTCCAAGAACATATCCTCAATATGACTGATAAAGCTGCAAAGTTAGGAACACTGGGAATGAAAGTAGATGAATCTTTCTTGGTACAGTTCATCCTCAACTCACTTCCTCCTCAATTCGGACCATTCAAGATTCACTATAATACTCATAAGGATAGGTGAAATTTGAATGAACTGACTAATATGTGCGTTCAAGAGGAAGTGAGACTGAGGCAAGAAGGACATCACTCGGTGTTGGCAGTAACTCAAGGAGCTATACATAGGAAAGGAAAGTATGGAAAAGGTAAGAGGTTTCCACCGAAGAAAGGGAATGAACCTGGGGAAAGTAGCCAGGGTCATGGAAAGAGTTTCACTGTCAAATGCTACTTTTGTGGCAGAAAAGGACATGTGAAGAAGGATTGCAACAAGAGAAAGGCTTGGTTCGAAAAGAAAGGTATGAATCTTTCTTTTGTATGTTATGAATCAAATCTTACTGAAGTTCCTTCTAATACTTGGTGGATTGACTCTGGAGGCACAACTCACATAACTAATTCAATGCAGGGATTCCTTACAACCAGGAAACCGAAGGAAAGTGAAAGATTTGTCTTTATGGGGAACCGTCTCAAAGTGGAGGTCGAGACTGTTGGAACTTATCGCCTACTCTTAGAGACGGGTCATCAGATGGATCTTGTAGACACTTTTTATGTACCTTCAATTTTTAGGAATTTAATGTCTTTATCCAAATTAGATGTTGCTGGATATTCAGTTTTATTTAGTTGTGGAAAACTCAATTTGATGTTTAATTCATTTTCGGTTGGACATGAAATTTTATGTGATGGCTTATATAAAATTTCCTTGAATTATGAGTTTGCACAATCTCTTTTAACCCTGCATTCGAATGTTGGTTCTAAACGTGGCTTAATTGATGAAAAATCTTCTATCTTGTGGCATAGACGACTGGGGCATATCTCCAGGGATAGAATTGAAAGATTAGTGAAGAATGGGATTTTGGATAACCTAGACTTCACTGATTTTGGATTGTGTGTGGATTGCATAAAAGGAAAGCAAACCAAACACACCAAGAAAGGTGCCACAAGAAGCAAAGAGCTTCTTGAGATTATTCATACAGACATTTGCGGACCACTCACTATTCCATGTTTTACGGGAGAGAGATACTTTATCACCTTTATAAACGATCTGTCTCGTTATGGTTATGTATATCTAATTCATGAAAAATCTCAGGCTGTTGACATCCTTGAGGTGTTCATTACAGAGGTCGAGAGACAATTAGATAGAAAAGTTAAAATCATGAGATCAGACAGAGGTGGTGAGTATTATGGTAGATACGATGAGTCAGGACAGAATCCTGGCCCATTTGCCAAATTTCTAGAAAAGCATGGCATTTGTGCTCAATACACAATGTCAGGTACACCTCAGCAGAATGGAGTTGCTGAAAGGCGAAACCGGACACTTATGGATATGGTTAGGAGCATGATGATCTTCTCTAATGTACCTAATTCATTGTGGAGTGAAGCCTTAAAGACTGCTATGTATATCTTGAACAGGGTTCCTAGTAAGGCAGTCTCAACAACTCCTTTCGAGTTGTGGACTGGTAGGAAACCTAGTTTAAGGCATTTACATGTTTGGGGTTGTCCAGCAGAGGCTAGAATATATAATCCACATGAAAAGAAATTAGACTCCAGGACCATATCTGGATATTTCATTGGTTATCCAGATAAGTCTAAAGGGTACAAATTCTATTGTCCTAACCATAGTACCAGAATTGTTGAAACTGGTAATGCCAGATTCCTTGAAAATGGCGAAATTAGTGGGAGTGATGAACCAAGAAAGGGGGATCTTGAGGTAATAAGGGTAAATATTCCAATACCCTTTCCTTCAAGAGAAATTGTTATCCCTCAGCTTAATCATCAAGCTGAGTCATCAGAACAACATAATGAAAATGGTTCACCACTTCATGAGGATATCGCCACTGAAAATGTTGTAGAACCACCACAACCGGCAGCTTTGAGGAGATCTCAGAGGAAAAGAAGATCTGCCATTTCAGATGATTATGTGGTGTATCTACAGGAATCTGATTTCGATATTGGGATTAATAAAGATCCAGTTTCATTTTCACAAGCCATCGAAAGTAACGATTCTAGCAAATGGATTGATGCTATGAATGAGGAGTTAAAATCTATGAACCATAACAAAGTCTGGGATCTCGTCGAATTGCCTAGTAACTGTAAGAAAGTCGGGTGTAAATGGGTCTTTAAGACCAAGCGCGATGCCAAAGGCAATATCGAACGATATAAGGCCAGACTTGTGGCTAAAGGTTTCACTCAGAAAGAAGGCATTGATTATAGAGAAACCTTCTCTCCAGTATCAAAGAAGGACTCTTTTAGAATCATTATGGCCCTTGTAGCTCATTATGATTTAGAGTTACATCAAATGGATGTGAAAACAGCTTTTCTGAATGGAAATTTGGATGAGGAAATATACATGGAGCAACCTGAAGGGTTCGCAAAGAAAGGAAAAGAACACTTGGCTTGCAAATTAAAGAAATCCATCTACGGACTGAAACAAGCTTCCAGGCAATGGTATGTAACGTTTAATGATACCATTACCTCATTCGGATTTAAAGAAAACACTGTTGATCAGTGTATATATCTGAAGATTAGTGGGAGCAAGTTTATCTTTTTAGTTCTGTATGTGGATGATATTTTGTTAGCCAGTAGTGATATTGGTTTACTGTATGAAACCAAAGACTGTCTTACCAAGAACTTTAAGATGGTTGATATAGGTGAGGCAGCTTATGTCATTGGCATAGAGATCTTCAGGGATAGATCTCGAGGATTGTTAGGACTGTCTCAGAAAGGTTATATCAATCGAGTCTTGGAAAGATTTCACATGGAACTTTGTTCAGCCAGTTGTGCACCCACCATGAAGGGTGACAAATTAAGTGGGAGTCAGTGTCCTAGAAATGACTTAGAAAAGGAACAAATGCAGAAAGTTCCATATGCGTCAGCAGTTGGGAGCTTGATGTATGCACAAACTTGTACCAGGCCAGATATCAGTTTTGCAGTTGGAATGTTAGGAAGATACCAGAGTAATCCAGGAATGGAGCATTGAAAATTGGCAAAGAAAGTGATGCGGTATCTTCAAGGGACGAAGGATCATATGCTCACATATAGGAGATCAGATCAGTTAGAAGTGATCGGTTATTCGGACTCAGATTTTGCTGGTTGCCCAGATAGCAGAAAGTCTACCTCAGGCTTTATATTCATGCTAGCTGGTGGGGGCAATCTCGTGGAAGAGCGTAAAGCAGTCTATCACTGCTTCATCCACGATGGAGGCTGAGTTCATAGCATGTTTCGAGGCCACGAGTCATGCATTATGGTTACGTAATTTCATCTCAGCACTTGGTGTAGTTGATTCTATTGCCAGGCCGCTGAAGATATTTTGTGATAATACAGCAGCCGTTTTCTTCTCTAAGAATGGAAAGTACTCTAGTGGTTCCAAACACATGGAACTTAAGTACATAGTCATTAGAGAAAGAGTTCAGAAACAACAAGTGTCAATTGAGAATTTAAGTACCACTCTAATGGTTGCTGATCCGTTGACCAAGGGATTGCCTCCAAAGACATTCAAAGAACATGTTATTAGAATGGGTCTTTTGAGTAATCTTTAATGTATGTTTTTGGTGGTTATGTAATTGACATTATTGCGCAATAAAAGTTTGTTTCTGTATTTCCTGTTATCCAACTATGTGTGCACATATTATGTATGGATGTTTGTTAAACAGGAAAAGTCTTGACAAGACAAATTAAAGGGGTCGTTTCGGTTACAGACTCTATTAGTGAGGTTATCAGTGTTGTGGTACGTAGAAGGGAGTATGACATAAATGTTGTATAACCGCTATGACTCACATTGGTTGTCCAAACTAATTGCAGTATTACAGTATCTCATTATTTGGGCTTATCAGTTATTATTTTCAAAATTCGTGATCACGTGTCAAAGTTTTTCAGTATGGAATCCAACGGAGTTAAATGTATTTAAATGAGTCTTTTGTTTGTTTTCTAAAGTTGTAACGTAATCAGCTAGTGGTCCAAGTGGGAGAATGTTAGTCTCACGTTTTAGTGGCCCACTAACCGTTATTTATTAATTGGATTCCATAAATAATAGCCTAACTGATATATAATGAGTGCCCGAATATAAAGGTTATTTTTATTTAAGTTAAATAACCGTATGGGAGATCAAGGGCCATGATGGGTGGTTTTCTCCCATACCGGTTACTTGCTATTTTGTGGACCCTCTTCTCTCCTCTATAAAAGGCACATACACCCCTTATTGTAATAACACCATCAAATTACAGTTTTTGTGTTAGTGCATTTAGAGAGACAGAGAGAAGAAAGGAGACTACATTTAGGGTTTGCAAGGAGATATTAGAAGGGACTGGGATCTTAATTATATCATCAATCATCAATCTTTCTAATGGCTTCAGGTATGTATATATATATATACATATATATATACATACATATATATATATATATAATATATATATATATATATATACATATATATATATATATATATACATATATATATATATATATATACATATATATATATATATATACATATATATATATATATATATACATATATAATATATATACATATATATATACTTGTTCTTGAGGTGTATTGATTCTAGATCTATTGGGTGATTTCATCATCATGTAAGAATTTAAGTTTTCTTTTTTTATTAATAATATATACATACTAGGGTGATGAAATGAAGTTGAATGGGGTATGTAAGCGGCTCTCTCATATTTTTAGGTTCTCATGATTGTGTTGGGTATGAAGAGTGAAAAAGTAATCTTGAACCTTTCTTCAATTATTTTGTCCTGACATATGAACAGGAGTGTCTCTATGCCCAAATGAGGCTTGTTGAAGAAACTTACTAGTGGTGGAAAGACAGCCATAGTTCTTGTCAATGTTGGTTTGTCTTGCAAGACCTACTTACTCGATATGCTCCGCACCTTCTCTTCACTGAGTTTCGAGAGAGTCTAGAGGGCATCGAAAGGTTATAGAAGACATGACAGTAAAGGTTGATATAGATTCAGAGCCTCCAAGTCTTGAGACGAGTTAGAAGTTGTTAATAAGTTAGAGCAGACATTGTTGATGAGTTAGATTCAAAAGTTGTTGATGAACTAGAGCCAAGAGGGGAAGAGTCTCTTAATAAGACTCTTGTAAACCTTCCAGTAGAGCCTACCATGGAGTTAGTACCATCTTTAACAGTATGAGAGCCTCATTATCCTTGAGATCACTTGTTGTCTACGACCCATTGCCGATCTTTTTACAGGAGATATGATCACATGAGATCAATATCTTGATATGTGGATTAGTTTTCAATGGAGCTGAATTGTATTGTTATGTTGCACTTATCTTGTTCGAGCTATCATCAACTTCAGCCGATTTGTCACGGAATTCAGTTTCACTTCCACCACCTTGGTTCAACCATAATACATCAGTGTTGATTCTCTGACCACCACCATGGCATGATTGAGAATGCATGTTGTGGTTCGATCTGGTTGTGCTTATTTTGTACCTACCACTGCATTCATCGGGGAAAAAAGTTTTCAAGCCGAGGAGAATAATGGGGAATCAAAGAGTCTAGATTTAGAGATTTAGTACGATTTAAGATTTTTATTTAAATTAGATTTGAGTAGATTTGCTCAAAATTTAGGATCAATTTGAATTAGATCTAGTTAGATTTAATTTTATCAATAATTGCATGTATGGTGCACATATTGTAGGTTATATATAGCCATGAATTGTATTTTTAAAATTAATAATGAGTTGATTAAAAAAAATGTTTCCCTATGAAAAATTGTATGTTTAAGTTTGATCTCATGGATTGAATTGAACTAGGCGGTGAAGTCAAAATCTGAGTTGGGATCCATGATCATATCCTTCTCCTAATTTCTTGTTCTTTCTCAATTCCACCAAAATCCCACCGCAAATCCTAAATTCCCCTCCGTCCCACATCACTATTTCACCCACCAAGCATCTTACAATTCTTCTCATCAGAATGACCTGAATGATATGTCACCATCATGCGTTATGCAATCTGCAAGCTCGTCCTTTATTGATCCACTTCCCTTTGCTGTGCCTCCTCTGCCAGCTGACTCTGAGAAGAAAATTTTTTCATATTTCATCACTTTAAAGTGTTTATCATATTGGCTAGCAGCAAATACCTCTTGCACCAAATCAATCCCCAGCGTTTGTTATTCGCACACCTTGTATATCATTACCAGATCTCGAAGAATCCAATAGTGAAGATGGAGAAGAGGTCGGCGTACCATCAAAGATTAAAAGTGGAACCGAAAGGCCTACAGAGCTCTTAATTGAAGTGATGAAGTTGATAACATCTAATGTCTTTGGCTCTGTTTGCAGTAAAAAAAACTTTGTGGTCAGTATGATCGACCATTTGGCAGGCTCTAAATATGACACTGATCCTATAGGTACTTTCGCTCGCAATTTAGCTTCAGATACAAGTGTTGTTTGGAAGAAATAAACTTCATGTCGCAAAATGGAAGCGCCATTCTCTTGACGGATGCAGCTTCAGCTGGAAGTGTTAATCATGGACCTAAACAGGGGCAAAGATTCAAAATTGTCCAAACTTGAGATAAGAGACTACCCCAAACTACCATATCACGAAAATGGAGGTCAATCATGCTTTACTGGAAGAGATCAGGGGCAAAAATCAGAGCCTAATTGATGCAGTAGTTGACATATCTGAAGGAGGTTGGCAAAGAAGGCATCAAAGTCAAATGTTCTTATGCCTCTGTGGCTCTCAGTCCAAGCTTAAAAACACACTTTGATTTTCTGCAGGTTGGCCCCAATAGAGCCTCTTAGGTTACTGGTTCCTTCCAATTTACCCTAAAAGCTCTCCTGTAATTTAGACAAATTTCATGCTGAGCCTATTCAGGAGTTTGAAGACCTGTCTATGAAGGCAAAATCAAAGTTTTGTATAGCCCTTAGAAGCTTTTCTCAGTTAATATTGCTTGGTGAGATGGTAAAGAAACATGGGATGCTTGTGCTCGAAAAGACCATTTAAGAAAATATGCCGCGGAGAGGAGGAGGGGTAGCTTCAGCACCAGATTTGGTTCTTGCAAGAATTTTGCAGATGTTTGATGCTGCTTGATGCATTGGATATAAGCAGTGCCCAGTGTTATATTGCCATGTTGACTTTTTGTTGCTAGTTAGTTTCAGGCCTCGGTCTCTAATTCTTCTTTGAATTGGTTTGCATTCATACGAATTATCGTGGATATGAATCAGCAAATATCATGGAGAAAGGAGTTTAGCATATGAAAAGGTCTTATTTGTATCATCTGATGGGACTTTGTATTGGTCTGCAGTTACAAATGGCAGGAAACGGAGTTTAAGACTTGAGTTGTATATAAAGCTCCAGTTCTTTTGCAGAAGCCTTGACAACAAATACATGCAGAGTGGAGTTTCTGTACACGAAGTGGTTTTCTTTATATTGGTCTGAATATACAAATAACATCATATTGAGTTTGAATTTAAAGTGTACATCAATTGGTTGTTCTTTTGTACAAGCTATGTTTACAAATATCGTGCAGAATGGACTTTCTTTGAGTTTTTGTATATGATGCAGTCTTCTTTGTATTCATTCGCAGAAATAACATAGAACTGAGCTGGAAGAATGGGAGGAGAGTAAAACGGCATAGAAGCGACCGTTCTTGTTTGTTGTATTGGTCTGATGTGTCCTTGTATTGATCAACATTTAAGCTGTGTAAGAGGTGACAGTTTTGTACAGAACTATGGTGGCAAATATCATGTAGAATGGAGCTTTGTATTTGGTCTGATATGTTTCATATTGGTGTGAAGTAACAAATAACAGGGCCCTATGTTAGAACTCAAGCTGCATATGAAGTGGGCTAATTGTATTCAACTGTCAGCTGATGCATCTTGGTATTGATCTGCATTTACAAATAACATGGTACAGAGTTCGGACTCGATCTTGTGTATGAATGGCTGTTCTTGTATACAAGCTGTTGTAACAAATATTATATACAGCTTGGGATGTATGCTGTGGTTTTCTCTATCTTTGAGTCTTTCAGACAAGAGACTGATCATATCTGTAGGAGTTTGAATCTTGTTTTGGTAAATTATTTGTGAAGAAAAATAAATTGCGTGGAAATTTTTGTATCCCAAGCAACTACCACTGCATGTCTCTAGTTGAGAAAATTTCTATTTATCTTGCTTCAGGCTGAAAATGAAAATGTGTTGAATTGCTCTGAATCACATGATTAAAAATACCATTTTAGCTTGTACATTTGTTACTTACACGTTTATGCCTCCATTTTATTTTTTTGACATAAATTACATGTTTACGATTTGATGTGTATATATTTGATCAAAATAGTCCTTTTCTTTACTATTTCTATTTTATTTTAGAAAGAAAAGCAACAGCCCACAGTTACCATATTGGAAGTGCCTGCAGGAACCAAAATTTTAGGCACCCATAACATGAATTGAGTAAAGACTTGAGCTGAAATATTTATAAGAAATGAACAGGAAACACAGGAAGCCTTGGGGATTTATATGATAGTTTTTTTCTCTTTTTTTCTTTTTCAAATGCGAGGCAATGAATGTTTATTTCCTGGAAATATGCATTTTTAGGATGTACTTAAATCGTAAACAGGTCATGAAACAAATGGCATAGGGAACTGATGACTTATCTAGTAGCTTTGAAGATGCTGATTGTTGAAAAAAATTAATTGGCCATTGATAGTTCAGGGAATAATAGCAGCATCACCAAGGACTTCAGAATGCCTCCATTATTTCTTTGGCAACCATAACTTCACAACAAGAGAGAAGCCAACCGGCCCAAACAAACTGCGGCGACTTTAAGAAAACTCTAATCGTGCAATTGGGAAGTGTATGTTGAGAATTCCTTTTTATAGACGCAAAGTCCCCCGTCTTTCCAAATCTCAGACTGAAAGATTTAAGAGCACTGGAAGCATACACTCTGGTACAATGACTGACAACTTGATCGATCTTGAACTAGCGCAAAGTAAAGAAATACAAGAAATAGTCTGCCTAGCCACAACAGTTGTTGTTTTGCTTTATCGGTTGGCCCTTCATCTGAACAGTGTTTGTAGAGGTCTTGTTGGCGCTTGGCTGGCTTCCCATCCTACACATTGATAAGCACTTACCATATAAGACTATGCTCAACCGAAATAATAATGTAATTGTACAATCATGAGCTGAGAGGAAAATTAGCTATTTTTTGTTAACCCCACTCTAGCTCTCAAGAAACTACGCCAAAATGAACTGCTGTACAAAGCTAGGATCGAGGATTAGAGTATCACTGAGTAGATGGGACAGATAGAATGAGCTACATATTCCTTTTACCTTTTCTTGATTTCTGCAGACATTGTCAAGAAAGCTTGCTCCACATTAATAGAGTCCTTGGCGCTTGTCTCAAGGAATGGGATGCCAAGCTCATCAGCAAATGCCTGCAGTTCATCTTATCAAATGCATGCACAAAGAGTTTATGATTTTTTAACCAGAAAGCAATCCAGCATAAAGGTTTTAGAAGGCTGCCTCAGTGTTAGGAAATGGTGATTATTTTCAAAAGGCACACTATTGAGTATTACTGTGAAAAACCAGCATACAAATTAAACTGCTTCTAAGAATGGAACTGTAGGTCTGAGAGGAATAATAGGCCCATAGGTGTGTATAAAATGTGAGCAGATCCTCGTGCACATTTAAGGATCTGGTCCCACAAAAGGTAGCTAAATAGAGACCTTGATTGATTTTTTAATGCTTGCTAAATTGAGCTCCATAAAACTGACAGAGAACAACTTGTACCCCTTGGGACCGTGCATTTTCAGATGGGAAGACTGTATATTTGAAATTCATAGCCCCAATATAGTTGTTAGTTACAGTTATGTTGAATGGGGAGAGGGCAGAAAAGAAAAACAAAAAAGGAATTCCCTTCCCTTTGTCTCCCGACCCTATGTAATGTGCAAAGATTATATACTTTGAAAGCTTAATTAATAGTCAATGCAACTACTATTTAGTTATAGTTATTGTGAGAGTATAATAAAAACTTGAACAGTAAAGATCAATTTTACTCTTCTTAATATACAACAATTATAAAAATATATAGAAGGTCCAAGTCAACTATTCCTTTTTCCATCTAAATGGGGTACATTATGCAGTCACAAGGCTCCACACAAGAAATTGGCTGAATATTACAGCAGGTTGTCATTTGTCAACTTAACACCAACCCTTTTAATTTGATGCCAAGTTACTCCTCAAGAGAGTATGGATGATAGAGCAGCTAGACATAATTCCTAAAATGGCATTTGACAGGTACTACCAAAGAGTACCAGTCCAAAAGTTCTCCTAAATTGATTCCTCGAAGAGTGGAAAATAGATAAAAAGTACAATTAAAAATCTTTTAGAAACATATTTATTTAACAAAGAATATGTTGATGTTACAAAAGGAAATGCTTAATAGAGCTCTAATTGAAGAAAAAGGATTCATGAAGCCGGCCCAAAACGATTTGGAATAAAGGCTTTGCTGTTCTTGTTGATGTTTATATAACAACCTTTCCCACCTAATTTAAAGATATTAGAAAAATTCTGATTGGTTCCCCTTTCTTCAAATGCCAATCATCAGAGTGATTTCCCTCTTTCCATGTCCGTCCAATGTTTTAGCAAGCACATGCAAGCATGTAATGGATGATAGAGGAGTACTCGGAAGTTAGGTGGTGAAAGCTATGACTGGGCCCTTAAACCTTGGTAAAAAAAACTAAGCATTCACTATGTTTCTGTTCTATGTCAAGCTAAGTATTGAACATTAAAGCATTCACTATGTTTCTGTTCTATGTCAAGCTAAGTATTGAACATTAATAAGAAAACAAAATTCACATTTGGCTTCAAAAACCATATTGTGTGATAACTCACACAAACAACAAGTTTCATAATATCCATACTCCAAAATAGATCCTACTGTAACTGTAACTAACTGAGTAAAAACATCAGCTTAGCTGTGTGGTCCACATTTAAATTTAAAAATTACACCCCCAAATCCTTCCAAACTATTTTCACTAAACCTTTATAGGCTTAGAACCAACATATTGAGAATTTAGATTCAATGCGGAATCGATTGCCTATACTGTTCTGCTAACATCTAATTTGTGTTGAACCAATATATGTTGGTCCACGTACAGCAGCCACCTTCATGCACAGCTGCTGGCCCGCTGCCTAGTGGCTCCAACCCAGCATAGCACACATCTTGAATCTGACTGCCAAGGATAGACCACAGGTATTTGCAGTAAAATGTTGGCAGCTGAAATACAGTTCACTTAAAGACCTATTCTTTGAAATTTTATTTGTAATATCAATTATTGGTCTTCCAACTAATTATGCACGATCTATGTTGCACAGACACGGCCGCATCAAGATGGACACGACATGTGAACACGTGACAGATTCTTAAAAATGCATGACACATGCGTTTGACACGAATCCATGATCGGACTGTCCATGATACATAGTGCACGATATAGCATTCATAATGACATAGTTAAGTTTGACAAGACCTGTTCCCATTGTAATCATTATTCCTCTCATCTTAATCAAAACCTTTTTGTTCATAGAGTGTTTTTCTGATCTATGAAAGCATTAAATTTGTCAGACGATTGAGCATTACCAGAAGTTTTTCCAGATCAATATAATCAGAGCAATTGTATTCAGCAAGTAGAGGATAAACACATATCAAAAGAATTACATGATTACCTTTGCCTTTTCAGTATCCACGACTTTGTTCTCAACCAAATCACATTTGTTTCCAACAAGAAGCTTGCACACGCTGTCATTTGCATATCTATCAATTTCACTCAACCATTGCTTGACATTGTCGAAGCTCTCCTTTTCAGTCACATCATAGACAATCTGAAAATATATCAGGGCATGTGTATTTAAGTGTTAAGTCTTTAAACCTATGGCTAAATAGGGTAAATAACTCAAAAATACAAGATAAAATGACAAATTTCAAATCTTTCTTTCTAGCAAGCTTTTAAATGAAACCACTTGAGTGGTACATGCATTGAAGTGTTAGCCCTTAAATGAAACTATTTGAAAGATTAACTGCTTTCACATGCTTTGCCAATTCTCATGCTGCTCCTAAGAGAACTGATATAGACAACCCATTTAACATTTTCTGCACTTGAATATAACTATAGGAAAAAATTGAAATCCATACAATCTAGACCTTTTTGCACACAAAAAAGTTCCACATACACTTCCAAGTTAAACATTTTAAAAGCTTTATTATGATTGAATCAAAACCTATACTAGCCAACCAAAAAACACTTATCAAAAGTTATATAAAGATTTAGAAAAATGTGTATTACTTTTGAGATATCAGATATGTATGCTATTTTTAGCTACAGTATAGCAATTTATGGACGAATCCATCTGTAAATCTTAGGTTTTGATATCAGAGGAAAAATACAAAACCAAAAACCATTACCATTTCCCTAACTGAAAGAAATTTTGCCCAAAAAAACAAGGTTAGGATATCAATTCTTACAATGATCCCATGGGCTCCTCGGTAATAACTGCTTGTTATTGTCCTGAACCGCTCCTGTCCTGCAGTATCCCACTAAACAAGCAAAAAAAAATTAACCAAAATAACATTGTTCAAAAGGTTAATCAAAAAACGATCTCCCTTCATTAGATGCTATTAGCGTGTCCCCCATTAGATAGATTCACATTTTGAATCCGCAAACTCAGCACATGTATGAAACAACATTAAGATAATAATATTGAATTAAATCGTTTTACAGGACTGCATTACTAATATTAAGACATATCCAACATTATGTAGTTTACAGGCAAAAATGTATAAGTTCAAATAGGTAGCAAGTTTTGAATACTAAGAATGTTGTTACTTGAATACTAGGGCAACAATTTTCCAAGAGGGTCTTCAATTTAATGTGATCCAAGGAAATTTACATCACAAGAGCATTCCAATTTCATATTTCTGCACTTTGTCAATTTCGACTGTGAAATGAAGATAAGACCATTGCTTTGTAATCGGCCGTTCATAGCAGTGCACAAAACGAGTGCCACACAAATATATGAAGACTATTAACAAACAAGTGAGAGGCTGGATACCTTAATGTTCAGGGCTCACAGTCCATAGAAAGACCACAAATACTATATCTTGTACAGTTTAGGAATCATATGTTTTGCATACCTAAAACTCATAATCTTTGCATTTGTGGAATATATGAAACATTGCATTGACAAGACTCTTGACACGTGAATGAGGATATAAATCTCCCTGTTCTAGGATTTGAATGGAATAGTTTATGTATTGAAAACCCACAAACTTTATGATCGTCATTCAAAGTATTGCAAAATATAGAAGGAAACTCCTTTAAAAGGTTCATATGAGCTCCCTTGCACATTAATCATTACCTAAGAGATCAGCATACGTACATAACACCTGGTTAATGTGAAGAGCAAGCAGCTTTTATCAAAGGGGGCAACCAGTTAAAAGATAGTAATGGGTACAAATGATGAAACATTTGAAATTAAAAAAAAGTAAGTGTAAAACTTTACTATGCAAAACTAAATTTACTTTTCAAGAAATTGTAGTAATGTTATGCATAACTGTTTCTCCCTCTTCTGTTTTTTAACTTTTCACATTTCCAATCTAAAATTTAGGGGGAAAAAGAAACAGGATCTTTTTCTATGTGCCCAATCAAATGATAATCCGAAGGAAATTTATTTTTATGGGGTATGTTATGCATATTAAAACATTCAGCTAATTTTTAAACATGCAACGGTTTCAAATTTTTCACATTAGAACCTTTTCCCCACAGCTACTTTGCCACTAAATTTTAACAGCTAGAAGGGGATGTGGCTCAAACATGTACAATAAGGGGGAAAGAAAGAAGCTGAGATTTCGGGTGGGGTGAGATAGGCAAAGGGGAACAAATGTGATTCAAAAGGATATATTCTTCATGGCTTCTCCGCGGCCATGCTACATTGAAAAGAACCATTTGTCGGGTACAAGTGTTTTTCAATCTAATCCAATCCAATCCAACCACAAATAGTTAGACAAAGACTTGATGAAATTCAGAAAGAAGGATACTACGACCCACTATAAATAGAAACAACACCACCCATTCCATTTAGTGGTTAGGAAAAGTAGTCCTCAAATATCTATTCTCTAAATACTAACGTCACAGCCATCAATAATGCAAACCTAATTCAGAAGTAAACGTAACAAGAATCCAACCTACCTACCAAAAAATCCATCTTTTATTAAGAGAACAAACCGATATCACTTTAAAAGAATAATCAACTGCAAGGGGCAAAAAAAACGCCACTTACAATCTGCAGCTTGATTGTCTTCCCATCTAGCTCCACCGTCCTAATTTTCTGAAAAACAAATTACATCACCACATTTCCAAAATGAGCTACAACAAAATAAATCCAAAATTATGACAAAAACACGCAAAATCCAAAACTTACAAAATCAACCCCAATCGTGCTGATGTAGCTATCAACATACGAATCATCCTGTTAACAAAATTCCAATCTCTCGCATCACAATCACATTCATCGAATCAGAACCCTAGCCCTAAAGCCCCAAATTGGAGATGAATTCAAAACTCACAGCGAATCTGAGGAGAAGGCAGGATTTCCCAACGGATGAATCGCCGATTAAGAGGAGCTTGAAGAGGTAATCGCTGCAATGAGATCAAATTATGGGTCAAAATATTTCGGGGGAAATTTACTAAAATTGAGGGAGAAATGGGAGCTAGCTCACTATTCGTTGCTCATTGCTGAGGATTCGCAAGGAGAAGGAGAAGGAGATTGAGGAATTGGAATTAGGGATGCGAATGTGGAAAGTTAGGGTTTGGGGAAAAAAAAGGGGGCCTCCTTTTTGTTTTATGAAGTGGTGGGGAAGGGAATGATGATGTGTAGCTGGGGGAAAAGGAGACTTCTCCCACCTTTTTGTGACATGCAGTAGTTTTATTGCTGTTTCTATGTGTTGTTGGTCAATGTCTGGAAAAAAAAAAAAATTCTCTTCTTGTTGTTGTTTTGGTTTCTTAGCACGGGTGGTCTTTGATTCCCACGTGTGTTGGATAGATAACTTGAATCAAGGAATACGTGCAAGCATCACATGCGCGTATCAAAGCTTGAAATGTTTTATTTACAAATCCTCCTCTTTTTTTTTTTTTTTTTTTTAAGTCAGTTCAACGTTACTCAAATGGCAAGACACTTCATTCTCTTATCGGTTTGAATAAAAGACCAAGGAGATTCCTCAGAGACTAGCTATTTCTCTTTGTGTTTCCCAGATTAGATTGAAGTTATGATGTTCCCAAATCTTAAAAATCATATAAGAGATATATCTAAGTTTGGAAAGATAAATATTTTAATGTATGAAGAATGGCTTCACGATCTGTTAGAATTGTATATGCATTTATACTTATTGTCTGTTTCCTTAATATAAAAGTATGATCACTCAAGTAATTATTGATGTATATGTGACTCGAGAATATATCATAGTATCAGGTTATTATGTTTTTGTAAGCGTTATACTCCGATAACTTTTCTTATAATAGACAAACATTTATCCTACACAGATAATTTCATTATTGTAGTATCTACATTGTATTCACGTCCCAGACTTTTAAGATTCATATTCGCATATTAGTATCTTGTATTACCATTGCAACATAATTCCCACTCCCCGCTCAATTGCAACATTTGGTATGCGAGAATTCACAAAATTCCCATGCAATTTTCGTGTTTGGCATAACCCTAACTTAATTTTCCCAGAAATATTAAATTCTCATAGGCATTAAATTCTCTCATTTCATGAAAATATAATTCCCACCGTGATAGGTGGGTATTCTATATCCCAACTAGATTTGAGTCCATAGTACATCTTATTCTTCAAAATATCCTTATTTATTCTAATTATATTTTTTCCTTTTCTTATATTCTACCACCATAATAATCATTGTTATAGCTGCCATTGTCGTTGATCTTCACCGCCATCACTGTAATTGATCTTCACTAGCACCACATTGATCACTGTCACCTTATTACTGTTGCCAACTATCACTGCTACCATCAATGTCCACCTTCACTATCACCATTGACGGTCGCATCGTTGTTGCACATTTACTACTGTTGTGACCGTCAATCACTAATCACCACCAAAGCTGGTTGTCATCCTCCCATTATCGTTCGCTATTGTCGTTAATTGTTACCCTGCCACTACTGTTGATTGTCGCCATAACCGACTACTGACCACCGCCCTGCTACCACCGCTGCCACCATAACTGACTACTGACTATTGTTGCTGCCACCATCGCTCTGTCGCACCCGCCACTGTTTCCCATGTCGTTGCTACTGCCATAAACACCGACAATGCCCCTGCTACCATTGCCATTACATTAGGATGTCGGCACCTCCACTATCGTAGCAGCCATTGAAGTGACTGTCACCAGCAACACTGTCATTGTTGTCACTTTTACCACTTCATTTACTTTCATCATCACACTACAAGATTAATTTGAGAAAAATATATTTACGAATATTATAGTGCTAAAAAAATTTTATCGTACCAATCCTGTAATAGTTTATTGGTTGGAATATTCTAGTTATACCAAATATGATAGTGTAATATTTACAGGAATTCAATGACTTGGAATCAAATTGCTAGGAGGTAAGTGCTAGCCCAAAGGCACATCACTCTAGTTTTGATGATGATTAACTCATATAGTTATAGTATTAATAATCTTGTATTTATATAGTTTCAGATATTTGATCAAGATATTAGTCATGTTTAGCTCCAACAAAAGATTCAAAGTTAAGTTTTGAAGCTAGCATGTGTAGATTCAGGAGCTCGTGCGTCAAGATCGCATCTAGCACTCAGATAGAGTTAAGCTCTTTGGATCTTGTTTGGATCGAGTCAGCTTGGAGAATGAGTTTTACAAGAAGACTTTGATTTGTTTAGTTTTAATTTGTGTTTAGATCTTATGTAAGATAGACTAGTGTTGATATGCTCAAGTTCACATACACAAAAGCTCAATACGTTTGGTTTTCGGTTTAACCGATTTTAAATTTTAAGTACACATATATATAATTTTCATGAATAGATAGAATCAAAACAAGTTTACATGGTTTAATGTATATTAGATTTCATCTATGACCTGTTTGGTTAAGGGTGAAAGTGAGAAAGTGAAGAAATAAGGAAGCGTTAATAGTTCCTTTTGGCACTTGAGAATTGGTTAGTAAGTTTTTCGGTGTTTGAATGTTGTTGGAAAGTATGGTTTGAAAAATGTTATGTCTTTTTCGGTGTTTGGATGGTAACGTGGAAGTAGCAATGAAAAAGTTGACCACAAAGTTGACCGCAAAATAATATTAAAATAAAAATTAATTAAGAAAAATAAAAAATGGACTGTAATTAGAATGCAAGTGAGATTTACATGATCAAAAAGTTAACTGTTTTGTGCTACAACTTATTACAAATGAGATTTATATGACCACAAAATTAACTGTAGCACTCTGGAAGTGAGAAAATGATTGTGTAAAAGAGTAAAGAGAAAAGAAAAAAAGGGTTTTCTTATTTTCTTTTTCCGGTGTTTGGATAGATAGGGAAGTGAGCAATTATATTTCTCCATTTTATTACTTCTTCCCACTTCCTTGCAACCAAACACGCCTACATCTATGCTTCATATATTTAGAAAAACTTATTTTGATGATTCTATTTCATGTGTTTAGAGTTTTATAATTAACAAAACTTGTCTTTGGATTTAATATCAAAAAACATAGATATATCTTTTATATGTATATTGGATTTTATCCATACACTCTAAGTGTCAAAAAAGTTTAAATATCTTATTTGTATTTATATAAGTTTGAGAAAAATCGGATTTCCATTTCTGTATTTGGAAAATACTGATTTTGTGTTAAAGCTTAATTTTTTCTCACAAAAATAGTTCAAAAAGTTTTTTAAATGTGTTAATTTTGGTCACGTATATTTGTTCTTCAAATATTTATAAGAATGTATTTTTGTGGAATTTATGAGATTTTATGGGATTTTATAGGTGTTAAAAAAAGATCAAGTTTCATATCCTAATCCCTAGCCTGAGCCTGCTGGCGATGAACCGGCCGGTCGACCGTACCAGAGCTTGGTCGATCGGTCGGTCGACCGATGTGCACAAGGACGTGCACAAGGCCTGCCTATAAGGCGGGTCGACTGGGCGGTCGACCGACTGTAACTACCCAACTCTCGGGTAGTGCCGGTGGACCAGGCGGTCGACCGACAGGCTAAGTGCCTTTAGGCTCAGTCGATCGGGCGGTCGACCGGTAGGCGAGTTTTTCCTGGAGCGGTTGACCAGGGGGTCAACTGGTGGCTCAATGGTCAGAAATATGACCGTTGGCCGGTCGACCGGGCGGTTGACCAACAGGTCAAATTTGTCCTTTTTTGAACCCCAACGGCTATAATTCTGAGAGCCTATAAATAGAGGTTCTCTTAAGCTATTTTCATCAAGATTTTTTTAGAGAGCTTTTCTTCTCAGCTTTCAAGTATTTTACAGCAAGTTTAAAAAAAGTTTTTGAGCTTAAAAGTTTTATTTTATTTGTTTTAAAAGTGTTAGAAAAATCAAAGAAAAGAGAGTCTTTGGGAAATTTGTTTTGAGCTTTCTTTACAAATCTATTTAGTATTTTTCTCAAGTGTTTTTTTTTGTTATTTTCTTTTCCAAACACTTTGTTTTCTCACACTTGAGCTATCATCTCTAATCCTATCTATAGGATCTTGTTGTTGTGAGAAAAATTATTTGTGGTCTATTGTGATCATCAAGTGTTGTTTGTGATCATTAGATCACCAAGATTATAATCTTTTCTTTGTTTTGGCGTTGTGCTTATCCCTCTTGTGTAGAGGTGATTGTGTTTGAGAGAAGAATAGTGTACTCCAAGTGTAGAGTTATAATTTCTTGGTGGAGGTCCCTTTGTGGAAGGTCCTGTGTGGATATATAGTGAAAATCCTTCTGTGTGAAGGCAGGGACGTAGAGCAGTGGCTCGAACCTTGAAACATATCTTATTGTTTGCGTTTGATCGTCTATATCTCAACTCTATCTCTCTTATATCTTCATTACTTTATATTGCACATATTCATATGCTAGATATAGTTTGTGTGTGCCTATACTTATGTTGAACCAAGAGAGTTTCATATAGCACCTCAACACTTAATTTAGAGGAATCTCGAGGAGATAGTTCAGAGCCCTTCACCAGGAATTTGGCTACACTCTTTGGTTACACATAGTATTTTTCATTTGAGTTTTTAATTCTGCATCATTTGCATTAGATTAGCTAGTACACCTATTCACCCATTCTAGGTGTATTTCAATTGGTATCAGAGCCTACGCTCCTGATATTCGGTTTAATCACCTAGGAGTGAGATCTTGGATTGCTAATCTAAATTTGCATTTGCACACATTTTGTTTAACACTCATAGATTTTCTTGTCCCTCCTATGTATGATGTTACCAACATTGATATGTGGAAGTATAAGATGAGTTCATACCTTAAATTCTTAGGATTGCATGTTTACCTTACCACTACAAGAAATCTTATCTTGGTAATGACAAGCATATAAAGGCTAATGCACAAGCCTTAGTGGCACATAGGCACACACTTACCAAAAATCAATTTTCTATAGTTTCTCATTGTGATTCGTTTTTGCAGCATGAAATACATTGACCTCTCCCGGGCTACAAACGATAAACAATATAGAGAAAAAATCTAGTGAAGAAGAATCCGACCAAGCTTGCTTCATGGTCCAAGGGAATGACTCCCTTGAGGTGATTTCAGACACTCAACTAAATGATAGTGCTAGTTCTTCTTGTGATGATAATATGGATGTACATGCATTAAATGAAGAACAATCTATATTTTGTGAAAACTTACTTTCAAAGTACAAAGCTTTGAAAATCAAGAGTTCTATATTAAAAGAAAAAAATGAAAATTTATTTTCAAAGCTAAACATGATTTTACAAGAGTGGGTTGAGATTTCAAGTAAAAGATGAAAAACACCTAGGGGGTGAATAGGTGTAAGTGCTAATCTAGAACTAAATACAAAACTATGTGCGCTAAATGCGGAAGCTAATGCAAATCTTACAACACACTTAGTACAATCAACAAGTGTAGCCGAATTCCCCGTGAAGGGCTCTGGACTAACTCCTCTTGATTCCCCTTGAATGGGTTGAGGTGCTATGTGAAACTCTTGTTGATTAGGTACAGGTGAGGCACACACAAACAACCAAGCATATACAAGATATAGCAAAATGAATTATGCAAGGCACAACAAGCAATATATGATATGAATGAAGTATGATGCTTTGCACAAATAAATGAGAGAGAGTTAGAGAGACAATGGATCAAACGCAAAGGCCAAGATATGTTTCGAGGTTCGAGCACCTTGCTCTACATCCCCGCCTACACCACCGTGTAGGATTTCCAATCCACTATCTCCCACCGAGGGAACCTCTACCGAAGAGGATTTGTTACAACACTAGGAGTACCAAACTCCTCTCACAAACAACCACCTCACAACCGAGGGGTAGGCCCGTAGCCAATACAACAACCAACACCTCTACCGAAGAGGTTACAAACAACACTCCACCTCTCACTAGAGGGAGCAAACCAATCACCCGATCACCTCTACCAAAGAGGGATACAACAAGAATAAGGGTGTTTACAACAAGTGGTTCCAAAGACCACAAACAATCTCTCTTTCTTTTCTCTTTTTCCACAAAACAAAAGATCCTAATAGAATAGGATAGGTGATAGCTCAAGTGTGGAAACTAGGTGGTTTTGGAAACAAGCAACAAAGAAAAACTACTTGGGAAATCTCTTGTAAAAGATAGAAAATGAAAATCAATACAATCTCCCAAAACCTAGTTATCTTTGATTTTTCAAAAACCCAAAACAATAAAGATTGGAAGTTTAAAGCACAAAACTCTTTTTAAAACTCTTTTAAAACAATAGAGAAATTCTGGAAATTTTGTCTCTAAAAAACCTTGGCCAAAAAACCCAAAGAGATGGGGTTTTTATAGGCCCATCAGAAAACTAGCCGTTAGGCTGATGTGGCAGCCTGACAGGCTGACGGTCGACCGGCCCGGTCGACCGCCAACGGTCAGAAATGTGACCGTTGGGCAACCACGGTCGACCGGCCCGGTCGACCCAAACAAACAGAGAGCTCTGCTCTCAGCCCGGTCGACCCGTACGGTCGACCGTCCCAATGTCTCCAAACATGCACAGATTTGTGCACGTCGGTCGACCGTCCCCGGTCGACCGACTTCAGCCAAGTCGACTAGGTCAGTTGACTTAGTCGACTGATTGAAGCCTGGAACAGAAA